>CAIGRF010417701.1:1036-12617 GCA_903798235.1 Fraxinus ornus | reverse complement strand
ATGTGGTTTATTTATTTATGTGTTAGTTTTATTATGAATTTAATGCATTAAATTACCTGATCAATAATTTAATGATTATGTGAGTCTCTTACGAATCATGAGGTGAGATTGCGATTTAGACCATATGATAAAATTCGATAAATTAGTGTAACATGTGATTTTAAATATGAAATCGGCAAGAGAGAAGATTGAGTGTGATTTTAAGTATTAAAAGTTGCATTAGATTAAAATGTTACAAGAGTTGTTTATTTATAGAGTTCGGCCGAAGTGGTAACCATTGGATAAGAATCACGTGACTTCATCCCTCAGGTCAAAGCCTTACATCACTCAATTTGCTATGCATTTAATATACTGATAACTAACCAGTCACGCTAACCCTAGGCTGACAATCCTGATATTCATTATTACAAACGTTACATCAATCACTCTTAAAGATTGTCTGCAGATCCTCTAAAAGATAGCAAGGGGTTCAGCCAAAGGAGGCTTCGAATTGGAGTGAGGGCTTTGGCCAAAGGGAGCGACGATTGGAGGTCTTCAGTGAGAAGGGCTTCGGGATAGAGAGCATCGACTCTTCTTTGATTTCTTTACTTTGACCAATTGAATCTTTGTTGATTTTGTCAAATCTGACTCATATCTCTACGTGGACTATAACGTGGTCTTCACTTGGAGTCTCGGTGGCGAGGTGTAACAATAGTCCCCTAAGTCTAAATATAAATATTTATATTACAATTAGAATTTGAAAGTAGAGTTTTATGACGTGCGTGAAGTATTTATCGAGGGTGTTGTTCGAAGCTATGCACTTCAAAGTTTGTGATTTTTAGGAAAACGTTGGGAGCATCAGGTGAGGTCGTTTTCACTGAAGTGACCTTGTGCATCTGAGGCCTTGCTAAAGTTATTCATGTTGAAACTGAGGTTGTGTACCTTTGCTATTTGTTGAGGCAAAATGTATTGATTCTGAAGAGGCATGCTTTTTGAAACATTAGAAACACGAGGCGTCTTTAATTATTACGCCCAAATGATTTGTTGTCATGTGCCTTTTCAAGAGAAGACAGCTGAAACAGTTCAACTTTCCATATACGTAACCGTTGCCACTTTTAATGAGCAATGATGACTGTCGAAAGCGTGTTTTTTTTAAGACAGACGTGGTGGCGTGTGTGATTCAGACGCTCTGATTTGGGCTGTAGAATACAAAGAAGTAGAAGTTATATCCAGATCTGAAATGGACAGTTGGATAGTAAGAATCCAAATCCAACGGTTGAGATTTGATGACCTCTGCCTACCTTTAGTCCTTTAATTCTTTACTTTGGAAAATAGAAATTTCCATACTGCCTTCTTTATGTTCTTAGAATTTTTTTGAAATTTTTTTTTTCGGACGTTTCTAATAAATTTGGCGATATTCCCCGTTCATTCCTTGATTTTGTGAGTATTTCTTTACCTTTGTTTCTCTTCATTTGTTCTTGGAATCATGAGTTCTTCAAATTCTAGTGGGGGAACATACACTTGAGTGTTGTAACGTTTGAAATGGGCATGATCATTACGGACACTGCCGACTTGGTCCAAGCCATTAGTGCAGGCTAGAGCGTGCTAACCCCTATGGAGGGTCACATAGATTATGATGCTGGTTGGGGAGCTATTAAGGTTCCATCGAACGTCACTATCGTGACCTTATAGAAATCGGGGAGAAATACTGCATCCCTCATACAATTGAGCTTCTAACCCTATCATCTAAAGAGAGGGCAGGGTTGTGTGGCAATTAGTGAATACTTTCTGAAGGTGAAACTTTGTCTGTCCTTTCAACCATTCTTTAGGGTCGTGCTTAGACTATATGGGTTAGCACCTACCAAATCTCTTATTTTTTGTTGAGTAACATTTCTAGTAAGTCTTGAATGAGCCCCTCGAAATAAACAAATTTTTGTTCGGCGTCTCTGACCTATATATCAGAGAGATCGTTTCTTATTTTTGTACTAAAACAATTTATAAATCATAGGCTGAAATGGGTTCACTAGTACGTAAACCGATTGTATACCACCACTGATAAACAACACAATAAGTGATATTCATTGGGCCAAAAGCACCCCCTCGAGTAAAAGCTTCCACATCCGGTTAACCATAATGAGGATCCCAAATTGCATGAGGCCCAACTAGTTNAGGATCCCAAATTGCATGAGGCCCAACTAGTTAGGACTTACTTCTTATGCAAAGAGACTTCCCTAGGTGAGGATATGCCTCTTCATGTGTTCCAAACAGTCTTCCAACCTAGGGCCCTAGGGAAGGGTGATTCCAATGGTTAGTACTTGTTGTGTCCCTTGGAGGTCTGTTCTCCTTTTTTTGTAGGCCTCCATTCCTCCATCAATAGGTGAAAAGAGACCTGATTTTGGATAAGGGAAAAATGGCAGACTTGTGAGGATGATAGGATTCCTCAGCTAATAGTTCTCACCCACTACTCAGAAGCACGTGAGTATATCTCTTTGATTCTTGCAGGCACCTTATTATATTATTATATACTTATTGTATTCTAACTCTCTTCATTCTGCAGGTTCGACTAACCGCTTCGACCTTTCCAAGGTTGAGTTAGGTATGATAGAGGACGTTTACCATCATCACTTGTCGTCGCGCGAATTTAAGCTTTTCATAACCTATTGACAATTTTACGAAGAGTTCGGTTTAATGGCCCGAAGAGGTAGAACTTAAAATTTTGTTATTATTTTGTAAGGGTACTTTGCTGAAGCCCTTTTTTTAGTTATTGCATTTTTTTATTGATTTAATTAGCTTTAGCCCTCCATGTAATGAATTTCAACGAATGAAATATTTTTCTTATGTATGTGTTACTATACTGAATTTTGTTTAGTTACTAATTTTTGATGTGCTTCAGCCTTTGTTAAGATTCGTTTTAATCATAATTTGTACAAGTGTTAGAAGTTCACGATACCTTTTAATTTTTTTACTTTATCTTTCCTCAGCATGAGGTTGAATGACCATCCATGCAGAGTCTTCCTTTATGTTTTTGGTCATTAGGGAACATGTGTTATCTACTTCGGCGAGTAAAGAAGTGGTCCCTTTTGGGACCCATCTCTTCATCGAAGTGCTCACGCTTTTATGTATAGTTGATGGCTTCTCCTAGGACTTTTATTGTCAGGAGGCACCTTTATTTTGAATTTAACAACGCTGCTTTTATTGAATTAAACAAATCGTACATAGTATTTACAAATTTCTACTGATATTACTTCCTCAGGTGTTCTGCATTCCAAGATTGAGGCTGTGTTTTACCATCCAGATTTTCAATTGCTGACTATGAAGCTTGCTATTAGGAGATCCATGGCTTCCCTTACATAGTTCTTTTGCACTTTTCTTGTTTTTCCGTCAACATACGGTCCTCCAAAGTTTGTGTCAATATCTTAAATATGTTCACGGGTAGTGTTAGATGGAGGGTTCCTCCTTTGCCTTTGACCTTCACTAGGTCTCTCTCCATCACTTTCTTGTCTCTGAGGAGCATCATTTCGAATGGGACTAGCCTCAACTATCCTAGGTTGTCGATCTTGCCTAGAAGGAGGTGCATCTTCCCGTAGGTGTCTGTTTCTTCTTGATTATCAAGTTGTGGATGTAGGTAATGTCCCTACAATCAATTGTATTATGGATGTAGGAATGATGGTAAGCACAACATAGATGTGTCCTATTCCTAGGTTCAGAACTTCGCCCTTTTATCCCTTTCCCTTTTTAGGGAAATTGTTTACCATACCTTTATTGGTGTGCCTCAACACTGGGATTGATTTCCTCACAAACTAAAGTTGGTACTGCATTCAACGTTGATGCAGCCAGTGCTTGCCTTGGGTTGAGGGTGGTTGACTATCTAACCTGATGTTCTATCAATTGGGAGGTGGAACATCTTCCCCATTATCTTTGAGGATGTGAGAGTCCCCAGTTGGTGCTATTGCTATGATCTTTCATTTTTTTCATTGATAATCTCACGCCATATCATTTCTAGTAGGGCTTCATAACTAGTAGGATCCTTATTTTGCACATCTCTCCAAAAGTGCATGTCTAGCCCTCTCCTCAACTCAGAGCTGATAGTGATTTCTTATCGATAACTTGCACACAGTAGGTCATTTCATCGGTGAAACGAGATAAGAAGATTTTCAATGACTCTCTTTGCTACTATCTCATGTCTTGGATGTAGTCACGAAGCGGTTAATGAAAGCCTTTTTGAAATTTGACCAACTTCTGATACTTCCTTCTGGAAGTCTGGTGTACCCCATATTAGCCGCTCCACTTAGAGTCTAATGGAATGCTCTACACTTTACAACAAGAGTTGAACCCCTTATGCTCATATGGGTCTTGAAGTTTTTAAGGTGCTTCGCAAGATCACCTCTTCCATCGTATTTGGGAATTTTAAAAAGCACGTGGTGGCCTGGGACATGGACGTCCATAATTCTCTAGGAAAAGTGCAAGTTGCCATCATCGTCATCGAGGTCGCAAGACCATTACGGTTCGTAAGAATGTTCATCCTCTCTAACTTGAGGTCTCCGAGTTGGTTAGAACAGCCCTACTTGATTCTTAGCATGTTCTATCCTCATTAACGCCTATACCTAGGTGTAAAATTCTGAGACAGGTTGCCATGAATAGGTTCATTTTGTCTTTCAAACTGAGGTGGTCCCTACTGTCTATTTCAAGGTATAAAAAGAGGTTAAGCTTGCTTATTTCTATGCCTTTCAGGTCTTAACTTGTCAAAGACACTTATGGATATCTAAGACATGTCTTTCGGTTCATAATTTGGAGAAAAGCTGAATGGAACCTCATTAAATCGTTTAGTAGCATAATTGGTGGATGTATCAACCTTTGCTTTTCTCTCTTGAGTGGCCTTCTCCCTGGTGTAATGTTGATAATCAGTCATTTTGCTTTGGACTTCTTCTTCACCATGATAGTAATTCCCTTACAGAACAAGGGAAGGGTCGTGAAGGAAAGCATTTCCTTGAGCTGCGTATGGGGGATATTGGGTATACTCCCTAGCTTTGCATATTCCTAAGCGGCTTTTGTGTAGCAATATTCTACTGGATGATATTCTTCATGTTGGCGGCCATGGTGGTCACGTCCTTAGTAAGTCTAGCAACTATTCTGGATCCACCTTATTGACGCTGTTGATGAAATCGATGGCGGGCTGTAGGAGCAGCATGTGAGCATTTCCCTTCTTCAATATGTTCCTTAGCCATCTAAGACGCTAGTTTTTCATTATCAGAACTTATGGTAACGTCTTCTCTCAAAAAGTAACTTTCTTGGTATTTTCCTTGTAAATGATATTTATTTTTCAAGGAATAAATTGGACTTTAACAAGGGGTTTCTCTTAGAATTCTTAGTGGTTCTTTCTTCAAGAATAACCATTTTTCTTCAAAGACAAGAAACTTGCCCTAAAAATATATCCCCTAGGGCCTGTTTGGTACGGCTTAAAATCCGATTAAAATTGAAAATATGACCGTTATTGGGTCCCACCCGTCTAATAAAAGTCAACAATAACGGCTATATTTTCAATTTTAATCTGATTTTAATCTCTACCACACACCCTCCTAATCAGCTTTTTCCAATGGTTCTTCATGGTTGAATATGTGGTTTTCCACATATGGAGCCAATCTATTGACCCCGTTTTTTTTGTAATGATTAAGTAGACAACAAATTTCAGGCCCACTCACATGTAATTTCCAACATGTTTCGATAGGAGATTTGGACGAAATAGGAAGGCATTCATGGATTGGGAAATGCTCTAAAACGCGAGATAAAGATGTTTAAGCACTAGCAAAATGATATAAGATGATTGTATATAAACAAACAATCACAAACAACTCAACTAAAGTAGAAATAATCTAAACTAAAGCAAATAAATATGAAATTGACAAGAGAGAAGACTGAGTGTGATTTTAAGTATCAAGAGTTGCATTAAATTCAAATGTTACAAGGGTTGCTTATTTAAAGAGTTCTGATCGAAGTGGTAGCCGTTGGATAAGAACCAAATGGTCTTATCTCCCAGGTCGAAGTCTCACATCACTCAGTTTGTTATGCATTTAATACATTGACAACGGGTTAGTCACCATATACCCTAGGCCGAGATATTGATATTTATTATTACAAATGTTACATTAATCACTCATAAAAATTTTGTACAAATCATCTAAAATATGGCAAAGGCTTCAGCCAGGGGGGTTCACTAAAGGGGGCTTCGGATTGGAGCGAAGGTTTCGACCAATGGGAGCTTCAGATTAGAGGTTTTCAGTGTGAAGAACTTCGGGACAGAGAGTATCAACTCTTCTTTGATTTTATTACTTTGTCCAATTGGGTCTTTGTTGATTTGGTCAGATCTGACTCATATCTCCACATGGACTATGACGTGGTCTTCACTTGAAGCCTCAGTGGCGAGGCATAACAAATTCAATTTCCAAGTTGAATAAATAGACATATATTGCAACTCAAATTGCAATTGATAGTTTATGGCTTCTTTTTTATGTATCTCATCACTTTAGTTACAATAAACATAGGCCTATAATACAACTCACTTTATATAAATGAAATTATTATTAATGTAATTTTTTCTCTTCATGGTGTCAGAGCATTCAATATTTCCACGAGTTAATCACTAATCAAATTTTTCGTTCTCTATCTCCTATCTCCTCTAAGCCTACATCATTATCTTAAACACCAAGACAACTCTGTTACCACCTCTCAATTTCTAACACTCTCAAGCACTCCTAATGACAATGAAACTACAACTGTGACTGAAACCATGAATCAAATTACAACAATCTAGTGCAAATCAATGCACACACCCAACTCTCATTTCGCCTTACCTCTTTATTTACTTCTCTTGAAAGGTGCAATCCATCTTTCTATCACTACTGGTTATGTTAATACTTCAAACGCTACATATCCCTTCTAGAAACGCTAGGACACGCTAAGCTTCATGTCATTCTTGCCTTCCTCGATGAACCAATCATATGCCTCATGGCACTGACCACCACTTCTTATGAGGCTTGGACTCTTCTTGACTGTATATTTGCCAAACGTTCTTAATAACACATCGTTTGTCTTAAAGATGAACTTTCTAAGTTAACACGAAGAACTTAACATATTGTTGATTTTTACTCAAAGTCAAATCCTATTTGATGAACTTTCCACCTAAGTGTCCCACCCAATGATGTCGATCTCCTGGTTTACTCTACCTAAGGTCTTGGCTTGACTTACAAAAAGGTTGTGGCAGCTTAAGAACCTGTGAATTTACAAAAGAGTTGTGGCAGCTTAAGAACCTATGATTTCTCTATCACTTTTGATGAGCTTTTTGATAAAAAAAAAAAAAATATAGACCAAGAAACCTACTTGCATGATGTTGAATATGCTACTATCAATCTAGCTCCTACTATTCACTATATGCAATCCTTTTCGTATGTAGATGACCCCTATCATCAAGGCTTAAAATCTAACTAGGCCAAAGCTTGGCACCCCTTCTCCCCACGACCACAAGACTATTGCTTACACCATCTTTGCCGACTATATCGTCATCTTTATCTTAAGGCTCTGTTCATGATTCTTCTCCTCATGTAACCATCTTCAATACTACAAAAGGTGATGCCATAAACAAGTTTTACAAACTGTTCCTTCATCTATGCCCATTTCAACTTTGTTCAACCATGCTACTTCGAACTCATCTCCAGAAGCGTAGATTTTTTTTTTTTTTTTTTTTTAAAATTCTGGCACTTTATACCATATTGCTCCAAATGTCTCTGATCTCTTCCTACATCGGAAGTACGAAGGTCCCGATAAAATCACCCTCGACAACATTTCAGGTCCGTCAATTTTCTTTTGAAATTAGGTTTATAAAATGTAGTTTAGTGTCAATTTCGACCAAGTATTCAGATAGGTCTCGATAGTCACACATATGAATATACTAACTTTTTCTACTCGTTGAGTAGAAAGTTATAGTATATTTGGAATCATAAAACTAATTTTGAATGAATGAATGAGAAATTGATGTCCCAAGTTAAAGTTGAAAAGGGAAAAAGGCCATATAACATGGTTGCTTGAGTGGCTGTCTCGTGGCCAACGAACAGTCACATTACTGAAATTGTCACTTGAGAGCTGGATTAAGTGGCCAACATGTGATCAAAAGGATTGTGTCTTTTCGTGAAACCTGCTAAATGTTTTAGTGTGTCTCTCCGACCACAACCCTTCGACCTCTATAAATTGGATACCTTTATGGTCCAATATCATTTCATATCATATGTATTGACTATATTATACCAAATAATTACATAATCATAGGTTTTTATTGCATAAAAACTCATTTAAAGTAAAGAGTGGAAATAACCAATTTTGAGTGAGTTCGTCTACGTAATTTGGAAAACTCCTATTGCATGCAGGATGTGGTTGCTGTATCTTGGGATACAAATGTCAAAAAATCGTTATCACCCCTACGGGGCATTATAATCTTAGAGAGAGAGAGTCGAACTCTTGTCTCGATCAAATTCATTCTGATGTATCTCTCTTTTCTACTTTACGTATTCAGCAAGTCGAAATTCTGTTTGATTTTATACACGTAAAGAAAGTTATGTTATTAGAATATAATTTCTACACGTTTATATTTTTCCCAGCATTTTCCACACTGGCTCCACTTATGCTTTCCCCAATTTTATTCTCTTCACTATTCTTTGTATGCCTAATATCAAAATATGAATCATATATGTGTCTCAATTTTGCTCCTCCAACTTCACTTCCATTGAATTGTTCTATGTTCATAGTCCCAGAGTTCACAAAGAATATAAAGAAAACAATAAATCAAAGAGTAAATCAGAACACAAGGATTTTTCACCCCAAGAGGCAAGAGGGGTCCAGATGTTCAGCTTTAGGCCTAATCACCCGTTGAGCATCTACACGAAGGGATTACGCTCTAGTATACTAAAATCACCAATAATCGATATTACAATATACGAAGAAATCAGATATTTCTTCGATTTGTTCTAGCCTCAAAACCACTCAGAATATACACAATCTCACAAAGATAGATCAAGAGTTTTCACTACCTTATCACTAAGAATTACACAAAAAAATCACTCAGAATTACATTCTGCAGAAAGCAAGAGACGAACCCTAACCATTCAGAGAAAATCTCTCAAGACTGAACAGTTACTCAGAAAAAGGCTTCGAGAACCACTTAAGATAGAGACCTAAAGACTTCAGCCAACGGTGGAGATCTGGCGAAGTGTAGGGCCAAATCAAAAGAGTCAAGATAATTGATAAGGAGTGAAATAAGCAAACACGATTTTGCATCAAGTAACAGCAATTGGGCCAAAGATTCGGTTCCAGCACTGACCCACCACAAATAACTGGGTCAAAGAATTATGAGGTAGCCCAAAAGTATAACAATTTTCTTGTGAAAGATTTGCAAATGAGAAAGCCACTCATTCAAGGAAAATCATTAATGGCATTTATGAATGGTTGGGGTCCTCTCCATCCACCTCATCTTCGTATTTCCATCCTTCTACTAATACAATCAATGTCTCCTCTCCAACTTTGTGGCATAGCCTTCTTGGTCATTATCCATCAAGATTACAAAGTTTCTATTTGGGTTTGGTTTATTATCTAGCACTTCTAAGTTACTTTATGATATTTTATGTCATTTCTGTCTATAAATAAGAGCCACCAGCTCCCCTTTGGGATTTTAGTGTTAAGATTTAATGCCCTCTTGATATTCTCTATACTAATGTCTAGGGGCCAAGTCTCGTACCTTCTCTTAATGGATATTGATTTTACCAAATAATTATTGATCATATTTCTTTGGTTTTTTCCATTTCATCATAAATTTGATCCGTATGCTGTATTTTATGTTTTTAAGAAATAAGTTGATACATATTTTCACGAATTAATCTACTTTACTAGAAGAAATTATCCAGAAGCAATGCTAGAAGATGAGTTGGAGGGAAATAATTGGATGAAAGAGTTGACTATGTTTTAAACTGTCCAATAATAGAATATCATGTGACATTATATAAGTTATTATGTAAGTCTTGTTATACATGTAACAAGATTGTATTTTCACACTAATATTTGTACTATCTACTCTAACATGGTGTTGGGTTGTGAGAACATATAGTATATTTAGCTTTGATAAAATAATAATTTATAATAAATAAACTGTTGTTTTATTTATTTATTATATTTATTATTGAGTATACGAATTAAAGTGCCTATGAACACTTACGATAATATGAGCTGGATGCTTACGTTGAGAAATAAATCGTGACACAACTTATATATTGATCATAAATGATTTGTTCACAACCAATATATAAGGGTTGTCATCTTTTACTGAAATGTTGTAGTGTTGCTCGGTTCACTATTTGGGTTTGTGATATGTCATTATCACATAAATAATTAAAGGTGACACTAGCACACTTGAAGTGTATTAAACGGACAACGTGTTGAGTTTAATTTTATAGCATGATTGTGCGAAGAATTAAATTCCAATTGATCATCGTATATTTCATCTAAATCCCCTGACAGCGTTATGTATACTTTTCTTGATTTTAATGGTTCTTTGATTTACTAATGGATGAAATCAATTTGATTGATCAAATATCTAGTGAATTGGGAACTTAAGAATGAGCGGAGTAGAAAACATGAATTTGTGTCGAAAATCGTCGCTCTAAAAAATTGGCTGAGTGACTATTTAAGTATTTTCTGTTAAACGATTAAAACTCGAGCTCAGTATTTAGCAATGACTAAACTTCGACATCTGTGATTTATTCACATGATGGTTGAATAAAATGGTACTTAAGTTAGTGAGTGCAATATAAGGGGCAAAATAGTCATTTATGCCCGTACTTAATTATCGAATGTTGTATAGGGATAAAATGCATATACGACAGGTGAGATAAAAGTATTACAAATTTATTAATTTCTGTGATCTTATATATTCCAAGAACTCAGTATTTTATTTTTAGTAAAAAAAAAGTAAAGATTAATAATTAGATTGAGTGGTCTAGAATCGACTAGATATGATCTAATTAATTGAGTTTTGATAATATATGTCTGATAAGGTCCTTGTGGTAGCTATATAAAGTATTGGAATTTAATTGCAATTATTATAAAAGTTTTGGGCTTAATTATAACTACAATAAAGTTTTGTACTTAATTGTAATTACTATGAAAGTTGTAAACTTAATTATAATTGTAATTGAAATTTTAGGACTACACATGTAATTAAATGAGAATTATTATTGTACAATGATTGGAACTATTGCATCTCTATAAATAGAGATTAGATGGAACCTAGACATCCAATTGAACTAGAACAATAAAATACATAATTCCATAATGTTCAAATTGGAGAGAGAGAGAGAGAGAGAGATTATTTTTTTTATTATCCAGTCTAATAATTAGGTTGTGTTTGATAGGTAATATTTTCCATTTTCCACATTTATTGTTGTTTGATGACAAAACCACCCTCCCCCAACACGTGGCTTTTCCATGAATTGTGGGAATTCATTTTTCTACCATTTGGTGGGAAAATAAATTCCAGGTTTCGGTCTTTTTTTTTTTTTTTTTTTTT
>CAIGRF010417698.1:0-17036 GCA_903798235.1 Fraxinus ornus | reverse complement strand
CAACACATCAATATTTTTTCATTTTTTTTAACCACAAATTCCCCATCAAAAAAAAAAAAAAAAAATTACATTTTTTTGAAAATAATGTGTACCAAATGGGGTTTAATTGGTATCAAACATGGGTTATATGCGGACAACATTGTAAATCAACAAATCTGATGGCATTATATTTTTGTTCTTTTTTTTCAACAAAAATGATAAAAATTTATAGAAAAAATAAATAACAAATTAGAGAACCCTTGTTTGGTTTCCATTCTTTAAAACTCTGTGACATTCACAACTTTTATCAACTTTACAATAATATACTTTGATTATTTTTTATCAAAAAATACTAAAAATTTGATTTTTAAGTAACCAAGCGTGGCTGGAAAAAAGAAAGGAATATTTGATTCCAAGAAAAGAAAAATATAAATAAATGGAAGGATGCAGTGGACAGTGGACGTGATAATAATAATATAAAGTAAAAAGCACGATAACCACAGCTTAATTATTAACAAATAAATTATAATATTACCACTTAGTGATCGTAACAAATGTTTCACTCCCCCTTCAAAACTTTTTCAGGCAGCATAACTATAAACTATGTATCTATGATCTATCTATATATCTGGCGAGAGAGAGAGAGAGAGAGAGAGAGAGAGAGAGAGAGTGTGTGTGTAATAAAAAAGGTGAAAGCTTTGAGTAGAATGAGAGAGAGAGAGAGGCTGGTCCTTGTCCTAAAAACAAGAAAGAGATTGACTGCAAATGATAGCTTTTTCTCCGAAGAGAGAAATATATACAGATAGATACAGAGGGAGAAAGAGAGTTTGTGCGTTTATGGGAGAGGGGGCAATTTAAAGTAAAACTGCAGCATTTGGTCTATCATATACTCAGCATACCTCCTTTTCCAAAGTCCCTTTTGTCTGCCCTTTCTCTCTCTTTTCATTTTCGGCGTAAAAAAAAAATCTCCCCGGGGAAGTTCACCGGAAAAGTTTACTCAGTTTTTCTTCTTCTGGCCTCTACATTTTGATTAACAAAATAATTTCCTTTCTTAGCTGAAAAGAAAGCTGACTCTTTGATCTAGTTTAAGGGTCTTTTCTTTGGGTCAAATCGGAGCTCTGAGTTTTCTCCGGCAGTATGAATATCAGCTAAGAAAATCTGCCCATTTATTTTAGCTTAATACAAGAACAATAATGAAGACACCGGCCAACGGCGCCGGAGCTCAACCGGCAGCCACATCCACCTCAGACGCAGCTGAAGGTCTTACTTCCCACCCCCTCTCTCTCTACAAATCTATAAATGTACTCTTTATTTATATCATTATAAGCATCACAAATGTAAGAAAAATATTTTCTTTTTATTTAATGGAATCAATTGAATGGCTAATCGCAGTGGAGAAGAAGAGCGTAATAAACCCAGAGCTATGGCAAGCGTGCGCCGGCCCTCTGATCAACATGCCGGTCGCTGGGACCCACGTCGTCTACTTCCCTCAAGGCCACAGTGAACAGGTCCTTTTTCTTATCATGACTTGTAATATTTAACATGTGCAAAAATGTGTCGACCAGTCTCCACATGAAAAGCACGGTCCGACTGGTGACGGACCGTGCCCTGGTGCTTGGTTAAGGGTGACAAACAGGCCTAGTCGCTCTTGGCCTCATTTCTTCCGGGCTCGATCCCACGGGCCGACTGGACATAACACGTGAAATTACGAGCAGGCTTGTTGTGAGATATATTTTATTTTTTATTTATTTATAAAAGGAACCAACTTGGGGACGGTTCCTGGTGGGGGCCGAACCGAGCGTAGTTTGTGGACACGAGCTGGGCTTGAGGGTCAAAGCTGGCACGACCTATTGCCACCTTTTAGGCTTGGCTGTAGGCGAAGTCCATGAGCCGGGTACAACCAGATAATTTATGGTATGTATCAATATTTTGGTGCGTTCTAGTGCGATTATTGTGCCTTGGGCCTAAAACTCACTTTGTAACAGACAAGACAGTTGCTGAGTTTGCTCAATCTGTAGCATAATTTGGTCACATGCATGGTTTAATTCCATTATTATTTATTACAAGCACATGTGTGCTTTTATATTTATTAGTTTTTATGATCTGTTATTTGGTTAAATAATCAGATCATATGATCTGGAAAATTGAGTGCCTTTTGATTTTGTCAAAGGTTAGCTAACTAGCTTGGAAAGAGATATAGGCCTATTTGGGCCGGATTTTAATCTAAGTCAATATCAACCACATCTTTCATGGTCCCACATCTTTTCAACCGCACATTTCAAAATCTTCTATCATAATTCACTTAAAATCTAATTTTAATATACACCGAACACCCTCATATATTGGACCATGTTTACCTGCCCGCTTGTGCTGGGTGGGTTGGGTTTGCTTGATGATGCTAGAGAGGATAAATTTATTTTGTATTCCGAGACTTGAACTCGACAACTTATGGACTAAGATTATAATTTTTGCATAAAATATCTTAGTAAAGTCAAAATACGACTGTAAACTGAACAAATATATTATCAGAAGTAAGTATTCATAAAAACTTCTGGAGAAATTTACATTTTGTGTCTAAAGTTACATTTTCAGGTTGCTGCATCGATGAAAAAGGACGTGGATGCACAAATTCCGAGCTATCCAAATCTTCCTTCAAAGTTACTATGCCTTCTTCACAATGTCACTTTGCTTGTATGCTGCCTGCCTTCTTTCATTTTTCATTCAACAACTCTATAATTATAACTCGCTTTCCATGTCAATAATAACGCTACTTATTTCATGTGAATTTTTAGGCTGACCCGGAAACAGATGAAGTTTATGCACAGATGACACTCCTACCAGTTCCTTCGGTGGGGGACCTCTTTTAACTGAAGAATTTATAGTGTAGTGAAACTGCCTTCTCTTATTTGCATCTTAGCAAGTCGAGTTTAAGAGACAAATAAACAGCCCATTGAATTCTTTTACATAATGTGGGAAACTTGGCCTACCTAATACAAAGATATGACTGTCCAGTATACCCCATAATTGAACTAGGTTGATACATTGGCGGACAGTGGTGGATGGGATAAGTGAACAATACAATTAGGCTCCACACAGTCCAATATAGAAAATTGACTTTGTGTTCGTCTGCTGTGCAGTTTGACAAGGATGCTTTATTGAGATCAGATCTTTCGATGAAAGTAAATAAACCTCAAATGGAGTTTTTCTGCAAAACCTTGACCGCAAGTGATACTAGCACTCATGGTGGTTTTTCTGTACCTCGCCGTGCAGCAGAAAAGACTTTTCCTCCTCTGGTTCGTAAGATGAATCATTCTTTCAAAATCCTCTTCTCTACTTCCATCTTTATATTTACAGCTCATGTAGAAGAATACTCGTTTATTTAGGATTTCACAATGCAACCACCTGCTCAAGAGCTCGTGGCTAGGGATTTGCACGATAATGCATGGACATTTCGCCATATTTACAGAGGTAAGTTCACTCCGATGCTACATTACTGCTACTGGTAGAGTTACATCTTCCTTGTTGGTTGTAATATTTAATATCTCAGGGCAACCAAAACGTCACTTGCTTACGACTGGATGGAGTCTTTTTGTCAGTGGGAAAAGGCTTTTCGCAGGCGACTCGGTTTTATTCATTAGGTAACGATCTAAGCTTTTGAAAGATTTCTTTTTCTTCTTTCCCTTAAATTATGTGCTTTTAATTAGTCTTAGGATTGTCCAAAAAATGGTATGTTCAATAGTCTCGTGCTTGTGAACAGGGATGAAAAGCAACAGCTTCTGTTGGGCATCAGACGGGCAAACAGACAACCAACCAACTTATCGTCATCAGTATTGTCAAGTGATAGTATGCATATTGGAATTCTAGCGGCAGCAGCTCATGCTGCCGCAAACAATAGTCCTTTCACTGTGTTTTACAATCCAAGGTCATGAACATTTTACTGGAGACAATGTTACTTGAACTTTCTTGCTGCTTATCCTAGGTTACTGAGATATTTTTCAAATCTGAGCAGGGCTAGTCCGTCAGAATTTGTTATCCCTTTAGCCAAGTACTATAAAGCAGTTTGCAGCAACCAAATATCTCTTGGCATGCGCTTCCGCATGATGTTTGAAACAGAGGAATCAGTAACAAGAAGGTAGCAAATGCAACATTAATATGCTGTATTTTACTTGCGTGTTTAAAAATTACGGAAAATCAAAATTATATTGTTTCTTTTATCTTACCGTCCACTCATCTAAGCTGATGCTTTCTACAGATATATGGGCACAATAACTGGTATCAGTGATTTGGATCCAGTCAGATGGAAGAACTCCCAATGGCGTAATTTGCAGGTAAAATTAGTACAATATGCCGCCCTTCAGTAATTATTTACTCCCACATTTCAAGTAGATAAACTCTCTGTAACCAGGTCGGATGGGATGAATCAACTGCTGGAGAAAGGCGCAATCGTGTCTCTATTTGGGAGATTGAGCCTGTAACTGCTCCATTTTTCATCTGCCCCTCTACACCTTTCTTTTGTTCAAAGCGCCCAAGGCAACCTGGAATGCCAGGTAATAGGAAAAGAGGATGCAATAAGACGATTCATTTATCCATTCAGAAAAGAGTAATATTTATTATGTTTCTCCTTGCAGATGACGACTTGTCTGATCCCAATAATCTGTTCAGAAGGACGATGCCATGGCTTGGAGATGGCTTTGGCATGAAGGATCCTCAAGCTCTGCCTGGCATGAGCTTAGTTCAGTGGATGAACATGCAGCAAAACCCCTCTCTGGCTAACTCGATCCAGCCAAACAGTTTGAATCCTTTATCCAGTTCCATTCTGCAAAACTTTTCGGGTGCAGATCTTTCGCGTCAATTAGGTTTCCCTGCACCTCAACCTAACAACTTACAGTTCAATACCCCGAGGCAAGCCCAATCCATACAACTAGATCAGCTCCAAAAGCCCCCGGCCTCCACATTGAACCCACTGGTGTCGATTATACAGACACAACAGCAGTTTACTGACACTGTGCAACCACCAAGACAAAATTCAATGAACCAAACTTTACCAACAAGCCAAGTTCAGGCACAACTTCTGCAATCACAGAATCCGATCCAAGCTCAGAACGTTTTGCAGCAGCAACAATCCATTCTCAATAATCAGCTTCAGAGAAGTCTTCCACAAAATTTGCCTCAACAGCAGCAGAATCCGAGTCATGTCCAGCAGCAGGATTTGACGTCGTTTCAATCCCTGGATCATGTAAGTCAACAGCTTCATGCGCCTGAGAACCAATTACAGCTTCAACTTTTACAGAGACTCCACCAGCAACAACAATCAATTTTATCACAGCAATCTGCAATACCACTACCTTCCCAACTGACACAACACCAGGATCAGCAGAAGCTGCCTTTAGATGTTTCCCAGAAATTTTTTTGGTCTATGACAGACCAACTACCAGAGGCATCTCAATCAAAATCGACCATGCTCCCACAGCCGCATGTTATTCCACAGCAGATGACCAGAAAAAATAGCCAAACCAATCTCCAGTTTGCCTATCCAAAACTTCAGCAACATCAAAAATCTGGAACACAATCAGAATTGCCAGGATTTGTGGGAAACAATTCCAACCCAATGAACAACCAGCTTTCCGCAGGGGATAGCAGTTTGTTGAAAGGAGCTGCTGTTGGAGGTCAATCTGGGATTACTGATGAGGTTCCTTCTTGTTCAACTTCACCATCCACTAACAACTGTCCAAGTGCAGTTCAGTCTACAATGAATGGCAGAAACAACCAAAGCACAATAACAGGGGACGAGATGGCTCAGTATTCCGCCACTCTGTTGAGTTCAACGGGCGTAAAGAACGTTTCTTCTAATGGTAACTTAGTTAAAGATTTGCAGCAAAAGCCTGACATTAAGCCTTCAGAGAACGTATCCAAAAGTCAGAACCAAGGATATTTTGCAACACAAACATACCTCAATGCTGCTGGAACCCATATAGATTATTTGGATAGTTCATCTTCAGCAACATCGGTTCTTTCTCAAAACGATGCCCACACACAGCATAACAACTCTGCATCTTTCAATTCTCAGTCAATGTTGTTTAGAACCACAAGTCTGGATAGGGAACTTCAGGGTGATCGAAGGAACAACAACGTTCCTTTTGGGGCTAACAGTGGCAACCAATTAGACATTCCCATAATACCTGACCCATTGATCACAAAATCTATGGTGGGATCAGGTGATTTCTCGAATAATCTCTCGTCTGGAGTGATGGTTTCCACTTATGAAAACCCCAAGGAAACTCATCCTGAACTTACATCATCTATGGTTTCCCAGTCATTTGGAGTTCCAGATATGACATTCAATTCAATTGATTCCACAATAAACGATAGCAGCTTCATGAACGGAGGAGCATGGGCTCCACCACCACAGATCCCTCGAATGCGAACGTTTACAAAGGTTGATTTTCATGCTCAATGTTACAAAGATGTGAATATATTTAATACTTGTTCTGTTTTCCTTCATATTTTGAGGCCTAACTTGGCAAGCATGTTACTGTGAAGGTGTACAAGCGTGGAGCTGTTGGCAGATCAATCGATATTGCACGTTACTTGGGTTATGAAGATCTTAAACAAGATCTGGCTCGCAGATTTGGCATAGAGGGACAATTGGAGGACCGACAGAGAATCGGTTGGAAACTTGTGTATGTGGATCATGAGAATGATGTCCTGCTGGTTGGGGATGATCCTTGGGAGTAAGTATTCAAAATCATCCTATTCAACTTTCTTTATCAATTTGAAGAAAAATATGTGCTCAAGTTCCAGAACAGGATATCATGTGGTTAAAAGTTCTTTGTTCTTTTTACTTCAAATTTTTTTAGCATATTCAAATGGTTGCTTCCTCGGGGAAAATGCCAACGTTATAATAAATATTTATGGTCTTTTGTTGGTTTTCAGGGAATTCGTGAACTGCGCACGCTGCATCAAGATCCTTTCACCTCAAGAAGTCCAACAAATGAGTTTGGATGGAGATTTTGGGAACAGAATCCTTCAAAATCAAGATTGTAGCAGTTCAGACAATGGTGTAAATTAGCTAGAAATTCCACTTTGGAACTTAACAATGATACGCAGTGGAAGTTTGTTCCTCTCGCCAATTTCTGCCATTTCCGGGTTCTGCTCTCTCTCATCCAGGGATTACTATAACAGCCATCCGAGATCAAGGTAGACACAGGTTGTTTCTTGTACTATGGACAACCAAGCCTGGTACAGATTAACGCTTTTGGCTGGAAATTGCTTGTTATGAGAATAATCTGACATTTTTTTTTCTCATGTAAAGAAATTATCGCCACTTAAGTACATTGTACTCGTAGCAAGAAAGAGCTGAAATCTGTATGGTGTAGTTTTCGAGTGTACAGACGTCTCTACATTTTTCAGTCAATGAAATCTCCTCGAATGAGTTCAGACAAGTGATGGCATTTCTTTTTTCTTTTCGGTTGGTAGCTCGAAATTTTTTTGACTAGCAATCTTTTGAGATTATTTTATTTTGTTTCATACTATGTTGCAAATATTATTATGTATGTACGGCGCTTATTTGTGAATAAAACTATTCCATTTTCATCCTTAGAAACTTCCATGCCTTTGCCTATGAATCTGCATTACTAGGACATCTTCGAGAGTTTCTTTATTTTTAAACAGCTTGAACATAATGAATGACATCTTTAAATTGTAACTTTTTTTACGAGTAATGCTATAACTGAGAATAGAAATAGAGATGAATACCATAAACACAGTTTCTTTTTAATCATCTTCCCAAAAAAAAAAAAAAAAGAAAAGAAAAGAAAAGAAAAGGGAAAAAAGGAAGAAGAATCCATACCCCTTGGGTTCCATAATATAAAGTAACCAACTATAATTGGGTGTACAATCATAGTCAACAACTTTGTTGAAAGAATGTCACGTGACATTTTGTCGTTGAACAGTTTTAACAAAAAGTTGCTTTCACAGTCAATAGTTTTTGGCCAACACACTAATTGTCAACTACCCTGTCATCCATGGTAGTACAAATACCATTATTCGAAAGTAACTTGCACAACGGCCATAATACCCGTTATCAGTATACACAATTTCAATGGCTGGAAAACTAATGTTGATGTGCACATCTTCTGCCTCCATAGTAGATTTATTTCTTAAATACGCCAAAAGTCAGTAAGGTCCATGTCATGGAGTAAATCAAAGATATTGGACGCATTCAAGTTTCAACTACTGAAACAGAAATTTGATTTAAGAACGAGCAAAATACAAAGAAAAAAACATTACAGTCATCCCATGCAATCTGAGTGTTCCCAACTACCAGTTATGTTTAACATTTTGGCCAAGTAAAATCATATAATCTAACTGATCATAGGTTCAGGACTGCCTGCTGACAAAATATCCAACAGTGAGTTCTGAGGCTCCAGCTCTTCATGCCACAGAGGCAGCTTCTCGCATGGGTAAAACTTCCTTGTAACCCCTTCTGAGTTAATCTGCGATTACAAAAGGCAATATGGATTAGCTTAAAACTTATTTACTAGCAAGTAAATTTTTAAAGCTTAGCCAAACATGCTCATACATATTCATCAGCCAACACACACTACTTCACAGTAAAGAAAAAATTTACTCAATGCAGAGGCTATTGCAAACCACAAATCCAACAAGAATAAAGGAAAGATCTGAAGTTCATGTCCAACATCAACATCAGGAGAATGCTGGTGATTCACCAGGTAGGAGAATATATAATACATAAAAAATAAGTTGACTTACAGTCACTGTCCGAACAACACCGCCACTAGCACCATCCCGAGCAATAGCAAGAGAGACTGCCTTCACCACTAATTGCTACAGGGACCAGAGGAAGATACAAAATTAGCAGTCAGCCAATCCACATGCTAATCATGCCCACAGTTACTGAAATATCTATAAACCAACAAGGAAAATAATTTGCATATTTTTCCATAACTTCCTATGAAAACAAGACAGATCTGAGGAGATCTTAATCATATGATGAAAACCACAAAGATCAAAAGCAAATCAATATATGTAAGCTTCAAAAGCAACCCCTTCCAGGCATAGGTTCTCTGGAGGCGACAACCCCTCTTACCCAGAATAGACAGATCAAACCAGTGTCCCCACAGATGTAACGTAGATTATATACTTGTTCCAACAGAATAGTTGGAAAATACTAGACTGTGACACACTCGAGAGGACATGTTCCTGAACCCTCATAAGTAGGAAATCTAATAATGTTGCACATATATAAAAATTACAATATACAAACCTCAGCTTCCTCTCTGGTCATCCCTTCCTTCCATGCCTGGTCAAAGAACCCGTACAAGTACGTAGAGCCAGATCCTAATGTAAAAAAGAACAATTGTCAGGAATTGTTTCCCTCAACCATGAGACGAACCACTTACCAATTAGTTTGTAACTTGAAAATAACAAGTTGTCAAAAAATATTTTGAGATGACATCTGACTGTCATTGGACAAGCAAAACAACGACCCTTTTAGATGATGGAAAACTAACACGCCGAATCTAAAATGAGTGCCAGAATGTTCATCATTAATTTAAAGCAAAACAAACAGAAAATTATCGATAAAAAGATCCTTAGAAAGTCTCTACATAGGATGAGGATATCTATCTTATCCAAGAGGAGCATCCCCGTTCTATAGCGAGCACGGGATGCCCTCTGGATGTGGGTCAATCAGGATTAGAGAGATGGGTGGAAAACTGACAATCTTAAGTTTGGACCCAATCAGCTGAAAGACAATTCTAATTAGTTTGTGAAGTTTCACTGTATACACACACAAACACAATATCTATTTGTTGATTAGATATAGTTATCACACGAAGCAATATACATATATGTTCCTATTATCCTCAAAATATGACAAAAATTGAAAAGGGATTTTAAAAACTTGGTTCAACTACAAACAACCTCTACAATGGTTTAAAAAAGAGCTAGTTGTAGTCTAGAACTGGACCTACCCAATGGGAAGCTCCTTTATTGAAATTTACAACTACCAGCAGTATTAGTTGCAATTATCATTCCTATTTCCTAAAACCAATTTACCACTTCCACAATACCATCTAACACTGTCAAAATCCAGAGCAAATAAATAACAGAAAAATTAGGTTCAAAAACTTTATAAACAACAGTATATATCAGTAAGCTAAATCAACAAGCATGATACTAGCTGAGAAAGAATAAGACTGCTGCTCGTTAAACAGATAGGAACCTCCCAAAAGACTAGGCAACACTAACAAATCGTGAAGTTACAGTGTGACTCACTGACTCTATAATAAAAGGATAGGAAGGTCACACCTCCAATAGCAAAAGGTTGCTCCAAGATAGTCCCTCCCAGAGGTATTCCATATATTTTACCACCTTCATATTTGTCCCATCCACCAATAATGAGACCAGTTTGCAGCATATTCTGCAAAGTCAATATACTTGTGGATTCACTATCACAAAATAAAAAAGAAAAAGAAAAAGGAAAAATACTACTACCTCCAACACATTTCTAAGGCATAAGAGTAAAATAAATGCAAAAAGCATAGTATAATAAATAACCGACAAACCATTTGTATGTATATTTTCCCCATATAATCCCCCCAAAAAGTTGAGTTTGAGGAAGTATTAGTTAGAGAAAACTGAATACTTACATATAAAGTGTGTGTGTGTGTGTGTTTCCTTACAAGTTACTTATAAGTTAATTATAGGCCGTGTTTGAGCCATTTTTCGAGAAACAAATAATGATTTTTTTGGAGAATTTGTAGTTAAAAAGCAGGGAAAAATTTAGGAATCACAAGTAAAATTATTTTATTGGGAGAATGTGTAGTTAAAAATTAGTTTGGGAAAAAAATGAGTTTTGGATCATGGGACTCAAAGAGGAGCATAACGTAAAGTCAAGGTCAAACTTTAATTTTAACCATACATTCACAACTACTATCCACTTATATCCATACATTTAGTGGGACACTATTTTTTGAATTATAAGGAGATTGTAAGTAACTTATTAGTTACCCAAACACATTCAAAATCTGTATGAACTTCCCATGTTTTGTATCTTTCTAGGTTGCACGACAACTGGCACTATGTAGATTCTTCAAATAGGAAAAGATAACTTCAGCCTAAAGTAAAAACAATAAAGAGACTGAAGAAAACTATTTCAACTGCACAAGTAGAAATTGATATAGGAACTAGGATAAGCAAGGAACTGGTCGTGACCTCTCTGTTTTGAAATTATGTTACAATTCTAAAATAAAAAAAATAAAAAAAAAAGATAAGCCAACTTCTGTCAAATTAAAATTTAGGGCTTGTTCAGGGGAGATTTTTTAAAAATCATTTTTCCCCAAAATCATATTCAACAACATTCTATGGGACCCATAACGTTTTTCTACCTTTCAACCTCACATTCTCCTAAAATAAATCATTTTCACTTGAAAATATCTCTCCCACAGAAACGGTTAATGTTACAGCAGATATTTGTGACCAATTTCCATCTTTTTCACATTCATGGTCATACTTCTCCCTTCTAAATTTAACTTCATATCAACTTAAGTTGGCAATCAGTGATGAAGGAAGCAAAAGAAAATTTTACATCGTTGGCAGTACTACAAAAAGGAGAAATTAGAAGTATGAATTCTAATATTCAAATTCAGGTCAATAGCTCAATTAATTGCTTAGGAAAAAAACTAGTGCAGTAAACTTCATATTACAAACTTTCGAACTCACACTATAAATTTTAATCTGAACAGACTGATTTTTCTTTAGAGAATTATTATCGAGAAACTTTTATACCCTACAAAGATAGCAAAATGATATATCTCTAGCTTGTATCAATTATGGTCATTTGAAATACTGCATTTATCCCTTATAAAACTTTTCTTGCACAAATTAATTTTTCTAGGAAAATATTTTAACAACAAAGAACTATTTTCTTAATCTTAATATTCTTTAATGCCATTTTGAACTCAGTTATTCATCTATTTTCTCCTTTAGCGGACTAGCTACTGAAGTTATTGACAGTCGGTGAGAAAATGGAAGTGGAAAGCTATGTGTTTCATGTCTTCTGTCATCTTATAGAGAACCCAACCACGGTGCAGCATATATCTGGTATCACTCGTGGTAACAAGGTGTACAAAAACCAAATAAAATTTCGAAAGTGCGAGAGATAGTATCCACCACTCAACATTAATGAATTCAGATTTCCAGATTCAGTTTCCACATACTAAACTAACAAAATTGATAAGAAAATGGCTAATGAGGCTGACATTTTTCACCATGTTGAACTCAGTTTTGAATCTGAAGAGTTTATGTAGATTTCAGACTTTTTAAATGAAAAAATTATACAAACCTTGTTGTTGTAAGACAGCAATCTGACAAGGTTTGCAGCAACCTTGACGGTTGAAGGCTGCCCAAGTTGTATCCTGCATCAACAAGCATGCCATCAAAATTCCACATTTTTTATGTAAATTTATCTGAAGCATAAGTTGAAAATATTTCTCTGCCGAGTACACCAGTTATGACTTCAACAGAATAAGAGCACACTTGCAGAAAATTACTTGATATAATCTTGGTACCACCAAAAACCAGTGAGCTAGTCCAAAAATGTAACAATTTCTTGGAAGTAAACTATTGTGTAAAAGAATGCTGCTTTCTTTTAATGGATGCAAGTTAAGGCAGAAAAAGATAAATCAACTTGACTATGGGGAGTGCTTAAGAAGTTGACACCATGAAGGTGGTTAAAAAGAAGAGACATCATAAGAAAGGAGAAACTATGATTTAACTTCGGAACCTAAAGGTGCATGCAGCATGCTTTATTTATAGTAATATTTAGCTAACGTCACCATAAAATGAAAACTGCATGTGGATTGCAAAATAAGTGATAGTAATGCAGAGATATCTACTTACGTGTGTTGATGGAGAAAGTAGCGGACATAATCAGAAACAATCTGTGAATCTGCAGCCTGACAAAAGTAACATCGTAAAATGTGTTACTCAATAAAAGGAAGACACACACAAAACATTTTGGCAAAAGGAAGAAGAGATAGTTTAACTAATTGGTTCCTGCTTGCTCCACTATTTAAGAGTTTAGTCTTTAACTTTATGGTTACATGCCTACTGAAATTATCTCTGATAAAATTTGCATGGTAAAGTAAGTCTATATCTTCAACCAAGACTTAGAAAAAAAATCTAAAACCTGTTATTTTATAAGAATCATGGTTTGTCGTATTATGCCAGTGAAATCTAAAAGCTTCAAGAAGCCATGAAGCCACACAGTTGGCA
Source organism: Fraxinus ornus (assembly GCA_903798235.1). Taxonomy (NCBI): domain Eukaryota; kingdom Viridiplantae; phylum Streptophyta; class Magnoliopsida; order Lamiales; family Oleaceae; genus Fraxinus; species Fraxinus ornus. Next base: position 3,758 of record CAIGRF010417698.1, on the reverse strand, counting down.
ACTATTTTCCTGGCTGCCTTCAACCATACACAATTTATAAAAGAAGGGCAGTAAAATTATTTGATGCCAAAGGTCCAGATAAAAGATAAAATCTAGGAAAGCCGGCAAGCGGAGAGAATTATGTCATATTTTCATGAAGGGCAGTAAAATTATTTGATGCCAAAGGTCCAGATAAAAGATAAAATCAAGGAAAGCAGGCAAGCGGAGAGAATTATGTCATATTTTCATGAAGGGCAGGACAAGCCATTTCAGAATCAAGCTGCCCATTAGAGGCTGTGTGATGTTAAAACTTGATTAAAGTTAGGGATTGGTCCCATGAAATGGGTTGTGAAAAAGTGGGTAAAAGTTGAGATTCAATAAAGCCCCTGTTTGGGCTTCATTTTTGACAACAAAGAAAAAAAATGCATCTCTTTCATATTTTCAACCATACATTCTCTAATAAAACAATATTACACGTAAATCCAAAAAATTTCCTTATTATTTTAACCCACACATTCTGCAAAAAAATCACTATTCCAAAATACATTTCCCCAAAATCTATTTTTAACGGAGTGTGGTTAAAAATGAAATTTGAACAGGTTTGACCATCTTTTTAGCAAACAAAAACTTTAACTGAAAGAGTAATGTGTTAAAAGTATTCTTTATTAGAAACAGTAAAATATAATACAGAAGTTCCTTCCAGGCAGATAAAATTGTTTAATAGATTGTTTTATGCACGGTTCACTACGCACAAACATTAGCACTCTCCTCTCAAATTTTGAGCATGTTTGGGAGTGCAAAAAAGCTCCTTATAAAGAGCTTTGAGTACATTTTTCTTTTCATATTTTCTTCTGTTATAAAATCTAGCTTCAATGGCTATCCTGCATACCCTCTTCATTCGAAAAGAAAGGAATATTCAATTTAAACCCAAACTACAGCATAGCCCTAAAACTAGTAAAAATAAAACCCATAAAATTCTCAGATTTCCCCCTAAGCTTTTCACAGTTAAACCTCGCAATAGCATTTCTTTTTCCCATAAAGAAGACAAACAACAAAAGCCAGATATGTAAATTCATACCGAGCCTGAACGACACAGGTACACATTATCAGTCAACTTCGTGATTTTATCCGATGCCCTGTTCGCCACGTACATTCCTGCAAAATAAAAATCCAAAATTTCAAAATAACACAAAAATGCAAAACTTAAATCAAATATCTTATATACTAAAATCACTATAAATTTATTTACAAAGGAACAAATTGTTGAAAAATGGAGTTACCGGTGCTGGTGCGAGAGTCGGCTCCGAGAACAACCCCGCCGTTGTAGGTGACGCCAATGATTGTGGTTCCCATCGAGTGGGGGGCATCGATATCGCCTGTGCTCACGTCCATGATGTGGTTCTGTGCGGATCGATCGATTGAACTAAAGTTGGAGTAATTTAGCAGAAGAAAACCTTGAATGAGGGGGATAAGTAAAGAGCATTTCGTGCAGAAGAAGCAGACAGAGGCGAATAAATGTAAGAATTAACAGTTTGGTCCTTCATGTTTTGCAAATAATATTAATTGGCGCATTACTTTTAAATTGCAGTAAGTTACTTTTGGGTGAATTGTATTTTGCCCCTTCAAAGTATATTTATTCCGGAGCTCTGCCCCCCAAAATATGCAATTACAAACGGACTCCTTTGACCTTTGACCTTTGAGTAAAAACTGACCCCGATTAGCCAAGTCGACCCAAGAACTTATGAATCGGCTCTCTAAATTAAACGAGATATTGATCCACGAAAATTTATATTGACTCGATAAGTCGACGACCTGAAATTATGAATTGGCTCTCTAAATTAATTAAACGAGATATTGATCCACGAAAATTTATATTGACTCGATAAGTCGACGACCTGAAATCATGAATCGGCTCTCTAAATTAATTAAACGAGATATTGATCCGCGAAAAATTATACTGACTCGATAAGTCAACGACCTGAAATCAACGACTTTTGGTCATCAATAGTCTGTGTTTGGTAGGGATTTTTTGAGAATAAGTTTCGTAAAAATGATGTTTTTTTATTAAAAAAATGTGTGATTAAAAAGTAAAAAAAATTAAAATTTACGTACAAAATTATTTTATTGCAAGAATGAGTGGTTACAACTATATTTAGCCATGACTAATAAAATGACGTTTTGCGATATTTAACTATTTAACTTGTAATTATTGTATATTTAAACACAATTTAGGGTATATAAAATTGAAATTTACAACAGTTAAAAGCAATTACTCAATAATCCACTTCTTTGCTGAGGTAGTTTGGTTCAATTATAAAGGGGAGGGTGGTTAGGGTTCAGCGCGGTAGTGTGCAAGGTTCGATTCCCCGCAAGGTGGAATTGACTTTGTTGCAAGCGGGAGTTACCATAGAGTTAATAACTCAGACCTATCCATAAGTTCTCCACCCTGGCTCCTGGGAGGCACANTAAAAATGTTACGGTACATGGAAAATTATACAGCAAGCCTTGGTTTAAAAGAAAATAATGATAGGTGACATGATTTACATGTCTGGTTGAGATTAAACGGTTTACTTAAGCAAATGAGTATTTTTCAAAAAATAAATAATTATTTGGATCGACTAAACTTGAAAATAAGTGACTTTATTTAACTTTTTTAACTTATGTTTAAGAACAAAAAGTTACTTTTTTTACTTTTTCTTTTAAGCTTCTCTCTCTTATTTGTCATCCTTTCTATCAAACATGAGGGGGAAATGGTAAAAACGGATATTTTTATTCAAATATATGGGACAAATCATAATTGCCAGCTTCGAGTCTAGTAACATTTGCGTTCTCCAACCGCACTGCATACAAAAGAAAAAATGATTGCATTTTAAGATTTTGTTAATCGTGCGTTGAAGCTGCAAAATGACTTCAATCGCGCAAGATTAAGCCTTAAATTTGATCCCTATTTTTTTTAAAATATATTATTCACTGAGTAATGATATTTGCAGTGAAAACTGCCGGTAGTCGCCCTACGTGGCATATACATGACAATTTGTTATTTGATGTATAAGGTAATAAAAAAACTACCATATTAATGTATCAAATAATAAACTGCCATGTATATGCCACATTGGACGACTACCGACAGTCTTCACTACGAATAGCATTACTCCTTCATTTTGGGTAGAAAACTCACTGTGTAATCGACGGTTATGTCACAATCATTATCTCTCGCATTTCTCCCTCTCTCTCTCTCTCTCATGTACTTGTCTCGTGAAAATTGAATTATTCAATCACATTATTTCTTGTAGACTGTCACATCCAAAGACGGAGATAGGTCCTCTTTTAGTTAAAAAAAAAAAATCGGGGGCGGGGCCCACACTCGCATTTTCGCACCCCTATATTGAAATCCTGGCTACGTCCCTGATCACGTCAGTCACGAGTTGCAATATTATGATAATAAATAGCATTATTCTTACAACAAAGGTGCCCAAAAGCTCACCATTCAAACTGGCTGGTAAGGGAAGCAATGCTGGATTGAATTCTTTGGTCGTCGTTCACCTTAAATTTATGAGCTCCTAAGGTAATTTTGCAGCTTTTTTTTTTTTTAAAGTTTATGTAGAAACAGTATCTTTTACGTTGTTTCGTATTTATTTTGCATTTTGTCTTGTGACTATTGTTTGTTGCTTGGAACATTTCTCTGGATTCATGGATATTGCGTGAAATAATTAATTAATTATCTGATGAAAAATGCATATAATAGTAGTATTTTAATTACTGTTGACCCAAAAAAATGG
>CAIGRF010417559.1:38072-70535 GCA_903798235.1 Fraxinus ornus | reverse complement strand
CTTTTGCTTATTTTCTTCAATCTCATCAACCTATATCACAACCTCAAAGCACACATTATAATGCCCTATAAATCTATCAAATGTAACAAAATAACGCATTTAGTGTCATAAATATGATGCGTGTAGAACACTCATCAGTACCTGAGGGAAGTTTCGAGGGATGACACGAGTAGACATCAAAATCTTCGTAGACAATGCCCGGAAATATGTATGAACCTTCCACTTTAGCCACCAAATAATGCTTCAACAATTCAGAATCCGTCGGTAAGAATCGTTGGCTAGGAACCAAGTTTTTCTTCCACTCTATATCCTTACTTTCAGAAATTGTTTCCATGAGAGAATTTATATACTAATCTAAATCTATACTTTCTGCTGCAGTTTTTTTCTGAAGCTGGGTGTGTGTAACATTTGTATGACCATTCAACTGATATATATAGGGAGAGAGTTGAACTTAGAAACAATCCGATGTCTAAGGGGATTCAAATTGGGTGGATTATATCTTTCTTAAAACAGTATTTCTCCAACGAAAAAAAATAAAATTTTTGAAGGATTTTTCTTAATTAGTAGTGGATAATGCACGTGGCAGTATCTCCGTCCCAAGTGATGGTCTTTTTTTTTTTTTTAATAGAGTTGAAGTAACTCTCAAATTTACTCGAAATCTTGTATTTGTTACTTAGTTTCGATTTATAAATGCTAACATGGCTTTCTTCCAACTAATTTTAAAAATAAAAAAAATAAACACAGAATTTTATGAATTTAACATAGGCAGATGTTACTTTTTATTTTTTGGAAATAATTTCAGCCTACGTAGCTAATTGCAAACGCTTTTAAGGCGTGTTTAGCATTTCAAATTGGAAAAAATGGAAGTGCATTAATAAAAAGAAAAGTATGAGATGGAATTTGTTAATTGGAATATCTCGTTACTCATTAGTGTTGAAATATATGACTGAAAACAAGAAATTTCTACAAAAATGGAAATGAGAATGAGAAAATTTCACAAAAGGAGCCGAAATAAATATTGTTTTTGTTTTTACAAGGGATGAAATAAAATTATCTTCTTTCTAAGACATTTGACCTCGCATAATAGTAATTAAAATTGAATGTAAGAAATGAAATCGTCAAATTCCACTTACGAGTATTTTTAAAAAGTAAATCGGCATTAATCATTAGTCAAATCATCACAAACAACTGGTGAAATGAAAAGAAGAATACAGTTAGTACGTCAAAACAAATGACTATATATTGTAGCAAAGAATGCTACCACATGAACCACAATTTTTCCATCCATAGGAATAAAAATGACACGTGCTAGTTTCACCACCTCGGAGAAGAGCTACAATATTGAAATGTCCAAAAACAAACGAAAACGCGATTAAACACTTTAAAACTTATAAATCTAATATAAAGTGCAGAAAAATGAAGTTGAACACGAAAAAAAATTCGGTCGAAGCCCATAGACTCGCTAACAACTTCCAACACCTAAATGTTTAGCATTCATAAAAGTGGATAATGCTCCATTGCACTATAAAGCTTCAGAATGGCAACTAAGGGGATAAAACAATATACAAACTATAGAGATGAAGTCATAAAGACTAATATTTTGCATCTAAACGGTCCCTTCGAACTACTATTCACCAAGAAAAATAAAAAAAACTAGTATGTACTCTTTCTGGAGCTCATGAAACCAAGTTCATTTTGGTTTTATTTAGAACTAATATTCGTTTAATTTTAAGAAATGACAACTCAACCAATCAATATGGATGTGACTTCTGAAAACACGACTGTTGGATCTGTTGTGACTCAAGAGCCAAGCTTTGCTGTGGCTAAATTGTCAAGCTATGCTATGGGCCAATTGTGACTTAACCAACTGGCCATGTAGTTACTGTTCCGATTAATCATGGAGAAGATCGGAGAAATTTAAAGACTTGAATTTCAAAAAGTGTCAACAGAAAATGTTGTTTTACTTGACTACCTTGAATCTTGCGAGGTTCTTAACTGAAACTGCTGCAAAAATCAAAGGTGGTGAGGAAGATGTTCAAGCATTTGAGCACTTGATGTGTGAAAACATTCAGATTTTTTGTGTCGAAACTACATCATGGACAGCTTAGTAAATTTGCTACACAACGTATATAGTATTATAAAAACTGCTAAGGAGTTGTGAGAGTCATTGGATCGAAAATATAAGACTAAGGATGCCGGAACCAAGAAATTCATTGTTGGTCAATTCTTAGACTATAAGATGGTGGACTCCAAAATAGTAATCAGTCAAGTGCAAGAACTCCAAGTGATTCTTCATGAGATTCATGCTGAATGCATGATTTTAAGTGAAACTTTTCAAATGGCTGCAATTATTGAAAAATTGATCCACAAGCGAAAGGAAATGAATGTTGAAGAACTTATTGTTAGACTTCGAATTGAAGAAGACAACAGAAATTCAGAAACAAAAAGAGGTTAAAGCTAATATTGTTGAGCATTGTCAAAGTTCTAAGACCTTCAAGAACAAGTCTAGAATATCTAGTGGCAAAGGTGCTAAGCTGGGATCAAAATGGGACATTTCTAAAAAGAAATTTCAAGACAAATGCTTCTATTGTGACAAAGTATACCACAAGTCTTCGGAGTGCAGATTGTCAAAAAAGAAGCAAATGTGGTTGATTACATGGCACATGATGTATTAGATATGAATCTCGCAATCGTCATTTCTGAAATGAATATGGTGGGTTCTAACCCAAAAGAGTGGTGGATTGACATCGGTGCTACGATGTGTGTGTGCTCTGATAAAGAGTTGTTTGCTACGTTCGAAACAATTGAGAATGGGGAGAAGTTGTTCATGGAAATTCAGCAATTTCTGAAATCAATGGACAAGGAAAGGTGGTTTTGAAGATGACTTCGGAGAAAGAGCTGACTCTTAATAATATGTTGTATGTGTGGAAAATCCGTAAGAACCTAGTATTCGGGTCACTTTTGAATAAGCATGGTTTCTGAATAATATTTGAGTCAAACAAAGTTATTTTATCAAAAAGTGGAATGTTTGTCGGAAAAAAGGTTATATTTTTTATGATATATTTAAACTGAATGTAATGGTTGTGAAGTCGAAAAGTAATAAAGTTAGTTCTTCTGTTTACTTGATTGAGTCTTCCAATTTGTGACATGGTAGACTAGGACATGTTAATTATGATACATTGCGTAGATTAATTAATTTGAATTGTATACCCACGTTCCATATTGATTCTAGACACAAGTGCGAAACTTGTGTTGAGATAAAATTGGTAATGTCATCATTTAAATCAATTGAATGAAAAACATAACCACTTCATTTAATTTACAGCGACGTATGTGATTTATAATTTTTACAAACAAGATGTGACAACAAGTATTTCATTACTTTTGTCGACGACGGCACAAAATATTATTATGTGTATCTGTTTAAAAGTAAGGACGAAACAATAGAGAAAGTTATTCTCTATAAGAATGAAGTTGAAAATCAACTTAATAAGAAAATTAAGATGTTGAGAAGTAATCGAGATGGTGAGTATGAAGCACAATTTACTGAATTTTGTGCACAACATGAAATCATACATGAAACCACTGCACTTTATTCTCCACAACAAAATGGTGTTGTTGAACGAAAAAATCGTACCTTAAAAGAAATGATAAATGCAGTGTTAGTAAGTTTTGGATTACCTCAGAACATGTGGGGTTAGATGCATTATCAGTAAATTACCGTGTCTTGTTAAAAGTGATTGTTCCAACACCAAAGAAGATAAAAATAGGCTCGAAAACTGTAGATTGCATATTCATAGGCTATGTACATAATAGTAGTGCTTATCGATTTCTTGTGCATGAGTCCAAGATTTCGACATATACAAAAGCAGGATAATGGAATCGAGAAGTGCTTCATTTTTGTAATATATATTTTTGTATAAATCCAATAAGGAAACAAGCTCTTCTAAACGGACACATGAGATTATGGTTGAAAGACTTAATTGAATCACCGTGGGGGATATTACCTCATGTCTATTCCTATGATGCAACAGTGATACCCGTAAGGATGAAGGATAAGCAATAAGCTTTTAATGATTCTTATGCATTAAAAATCGAGCGAAGTAATGTGTGTTACTTGCAATATGAAAGCACTTATGCGATAGAGAAGTTGGGCCGCTTCTAAAAGAATTGTATGGGGCCCAATTCTTAGAAATTCTCGCAGAACCAGGCATATGTTCATGGACAAAAACGAACATAACAATGATAATTGAATTGTGTTAGGAAAAATCATGTGTGGAGTACATCATCTTTTACATAAAAGACTGAACAGTTCAAGGACATCGTGTCTACTAGTCAGTTAGTAAAGTAAATATATTTTCATAAGGGAATATTCAAAGGGTAATATCTACATATCATATGCAGGTTTCAATCGTTAAACTAGATCACCAAGTAAATATGTCTTCATTTTCTATGTCTCTCTCAATTTTTATTCATTTGGGGGATTGTTGGAAAAACAATTGAAGCTAACTTTGGCATAAATTTTGAGAGGGACCCGTTTGTTTATTTTGGAAGATCATGATTGATTTGTGTTCTCCTCCGTGAGAACAACGAAATCATATATTTACTTGCAAAAAATGATGCTCGGGTGAATGAAAAATTAGAGTTCAAAGTGATGAATCGGAAGAGGTTTTGTGTTGAAGGAAAACTAGTTAAAGTTATCTCACATAGAAAAATGGATAAAGGCAATCACCACTTTAAATATAATTACACTTTAGAAGGGTGTAATCATGTGTAGCATATATGTTCTCTCTACGTGCGCACGTAGGGGTGCAAATCACGGACCGAAAAAATGATTTGGACCTTGAAATTGTGTGTAGACACGATCTGCGTACACGAATGTCGGACCGAAGGACCAAAACTTGGTTCTTAAGAAGGTCCACGTTTTGCCTTTATTTTATTATTTTTTTAATAAATAATCATAATAGGAATTTAAGTCAAATTCCTTATAAAAATTGAATTCTCATCGCGCGTGACTTGATTTTTGACTTCTGTAAATTCAAAATTTGGCCAAAACATGAAAAATCCACTCTTACTTCTTCGTACATAATAATATCATCAAATTCATCAAGAACAAAGTGTCAATTGCTATATTTTGAAAGAGTAGATCAAAGTCTTACAAGGAGTTGAAGTCAATTACATAAAGATATTGAAAAATTAAACATTGAAATTTAAGATCAAGATTTATTGCATTATTTCATGATTCGGGTGATGATTTGTCATTATTATTGTGATTTATTTAAAAACATGTTAGGTTAGATTCGTTTGTGTTTTGATGAAGATGAACCCTATTATTTATTTATTTTAATTCAAAATTAGTAGTTTAGTTTATTTCTTGCGATTCTTTATTAAATTTGCATACTTTTTGCATTATTTAATTATTTGATCGCCAATTAGATAATTAGTTATTTGTTATAGTGTTGGGAGACGCACAATAATTTAAAATGAGGCAACATTTACATATGTGCAATAGATTTTAGGAATAATATTTAATGATTCGAATTTGGGTTAGGAATAGATTCGGGTCGTGATTAGGATAAATTTAATGTCTTGGAAAAAAAATTATATATCATAATTTTATTGATTGTCAAGAATGTACGAATGAAACTAAATTACGTATCAAGAATTAAAATAGATAGTAATATGGATTCGAAATCCAATACAATCATCCATAATTTGATACAAACCCTAATTTTACTGCTTTCTTATATTGATTTAGAATAATCATAAAAATCAAATCTTTTTTGTTCATATAATTCGAATTCCATAAAAAAATTAGTACACTTGAATTGAAATTTATTCCATATGTGATGATACTCGCAACTCACTGAATCTATTACTTGTCAACAATATCGTACGCTTAAGGATTTCGCACGAACACTATAAGTTAAATCAAGTCTAGCGCATATCATCAAATACATTGCATAACTAACATCATTCGCATAAGGCAAATTTGACATTCTTTCAAATTCTTCTTTCTATTTTAGGACAAAAATCATCAGAAGATCTAAAATGTTTTGCAAGAGATAAAGTAACAGATATGTTATCAAACATGCTAAACCTTTTTCAGTATTTTATTAATAATTTTGTTGATTCAAGAATAATAAATCATTTTCTTTATCCCTAAAATCTGCAGGCTTAGAATCTTCTTGGCAAAACCAAGATCTTTCATTTCAAATTCGGACATTTGTTTAATATCTTGAATTCTAGATTTGTTATGACTAGCTAACACCATATTATCAACGCATAGTAGCAAGTATAGTTAATTAATACCACCATCACCTTTACAATAAAGATAAGTATCATATTTGATTCTTTGAAAATCAGGATTTAAAACAAATGAATCAAATCCTCTGTACCATTTGCCTTCAAAAGGAATAATTGCAGCAAACCTTTCAATTGTTGAAGACTATACAATAACTTTTTATTTTTGCAGTCGCAATCCCAAACTTGTACTTTGACTGTAATCGGAGTCCATTGGATAGAATCCATCCATTAATCCGTTAGTCAACCTTGAAATTAGAAGTTTGACTCAAATTGACAAAATAAATGAGTAAAATGGTCAATTTAGATTTTCTACGATAAAAACTTTAAATTAATTATATAAAAATAAAAAACTATTCATCTTCTCGAAATCCCCCTCCACCGCGCACCCTTTCGTCGAAACTAAAAACAGAATCTGGTGAAAATTGTCAAATGCTGTCTTCTTAATCACTTGTTCTTTTTCCTTCATACTTAATTACAAAATCTCTTTTCCTCAAATGACTCCCATCCTGGGCTTCTGAAATGAGATTGTTCTCTCTCTCTTTGGTTTTGAAAAGATTTTTCACTCTTCTCCATAGCTAACTCTGTAGAAACTCTCTCTATTATGTAATTTTTCACGTTGTGTTCTCCAACTATGTCACCTAAGAAGAACAATAATTCTTATCATAAGGTCGAGAATCTTGAGATTACACCAAATATGTCTGTTAGATTTGCGTGACCTTTTATTAGAAAGCATTCTTGAGAGGCTTCCAACTGAGGGACTTTGTAGAATGGCTAATGTTTTGTAGTTCTTTCTTTGAAAAAGAGGTGCGTAAGTTTATTGGCCCTGCTGCATATAGGGAATGGCAGTGACATGTTGCTTCAAGAGAAGGTTCAATCTTTTTCTAATCAAGGCAAACAGAGGGGCCTAATGCAAAAAAGAAAAAAAAAAATAGAACTAAATCCATCAATAAATCGAGATCTTCGATCTCCTTCATCAGTTTGCATATTCTATAATTTGGTGCATAGAGTAAATCGTTAGATTTTCTAAGTTTTGAGATTTTTGGTTTTGAGATTTGGGACAAACGACTGTGGCAGTTTGCAATGGCAGTTTACGGTGGTGACGGTGGACGCCATGTGGATGGGTGGCTGTGGGCAGTGTGTCATGTGAATGAGTGGTGGTGGACAGTTGGGCTTTCTTTTTTTTGGTTTTCCCGTCGTGGGGTAAGGGTTTTAGTCTTTTAGAAGAAGAACAATTCTTTATTTTGATTTTACTAAGGAGTGTCCATAATGGACAAATAGCACCCCCCCTATTGGACAATGAACAATTCTTACTCAAATGAAGCATCTTGTGAACAAATTGAACATTTTTCATGTTGATATGGTATACCCCTTAGCAAAACAAACTAGATTGGCTTTTTCCTTGCGTACTATTTCTATTTCCAGTAAATTTAAAAATTACATGTTGATATTAATATTTTATTGCATATATTTCTGGGCTCAATAAAATATGGAAGCAACTCTCCAGGCTTGGCCTGGCCAATCATGTACGCCATACAACCTCTCTCAATTCTTTTCTTATGATCAATTACTCGCTCCTCTCAAAATACACTTTTGCCGCCTCCTTAATTAAAAAAAAAAAACCCGTATGGTTTCCCAAATGGCGTCCAGTCATGCATGATGAAATTCAATCCCAAACAAATCATACATGGACGTTTATGCCACTCCCACCTGGCAAGAATTATAGGATGTAAATTAGCAAGCAAAGTTGGCTAAAATCTAATGGGAACCATAACGCTTTACAGGGCTCGTTTTGTTTCTAAAGGAAAATAGTCAGATTGAATGAGTTGATTATGGAGAAACTTTGTCCCAATTGCCAAGCTAGTAACTAAGCAAGTTCGAGGATGGCACCTCCACCAACTTGACGTCAACAAGCATGGTGATCTTGATAAAGATGTATTTCCAAATACAAAAAAGGGATCACAGTTTTCCAATCAAAGTGTCATACACGCTAAGTAAACGTACCAAACATATGTATTAAATGCCATAACTTCTTACTTACATCAATGCTGGAGAAATTGGACTAGTTCGGCGACTTATATACAAGGTCGGAAAGGCAAGGTAAGGTGGTCATGTTCCTTGCTCATAATGTTTACGTATATTATGTATAAAATACCAGGCACCTTATGTTGGCCCCCGTAGAAAGATTTCAAAATTGCATATACTAAAACCTGCATCTATATATTGAAGTTCAACCTTCCAGAGGTTTATGGAACTTATAGGATGTCCCCAAATTCATCTGCTGCTACGTGGATAAGATAACCTGTAAGATTGAAGAACGAAGATTAGCAGCCATGGCAAATAATATAATTCAATTTCAAGATTTCACTGTATAGTTGAAAATACACACCCCAAAAGATAACGAAGAAGGCAGTGATGGGCAAGAAAACTACCTCATAAACAAGGACTATTAGTAGTTCTCTGGGCTTGAGTCTGAAGTAACTGGCAGAATCTTCGTTTCTTTAGCATCCAAGCCTTCTGCAACTGATGAAATTTCCTCTCGTGAATTGATGGTGCCTGGGTTCATCCGTTGAACCTCCTCCTTCGTACAGATTAAGATCTTCCGAGCCATACAACAGAATTCTCTATTGTTTTAGAAGATGGGAATTAATTAATAATCACTCACAACATAAAGAAGCACTATAAATAGAACTAAGGTGAGTAGAAGAATGGAATTTAGATCCCAACTTCTTAGGTGATTTCTTTTGAGACAAGTGAAAGGATATCTTACTCCCACGGGTCATCTCCAACAAGCATCATATCATCTTCATCATCCGTATAAACTACAAGCCAATTCTTACTTGGAGCTTTGAGTTCTCCATTAAATTCAAAGAGAGTGTCCAATTCAGCAATCAATTCGTCATAGTTATTGAACTTGGCAAGTTCGACAGACCTACCAAGGGCAGTCCCCTGCTTATGAACCTGAAATGAAAACCATTTGGACAAATTAGATTCGTATTGAGAACAAACTAATAATTATAGTGTGAACGAAAAGAACAAAATAGCAAGGTCCAAGATGAAAACCTTGGTGCAACTCCTCGTTGAACCAGTAACACCTTTGCCTTCCCTCTCTCTAGCAACTGGATGGTTGGTTTGAAAATGTTTATCCTGCTCACTTGCAACTGGATTGTCCGCCATCTTTGAGCCCTTCAATTGTTCGGACCTCTGATCAGATGCTAATACAGGGGATTGATGAGACTGTATCCCACCATGTACACGACTAGTTTCAACCATTGCATTCGTGTGCAACAGTTCTTGCTCCGTTGGAACAGAGCCACTTATAAGAGGAACACCAAAGAGCTTGCAGTTACCTTCCTTGGGTTTCTTGGAGTCATCTTGTGCTACAGAATTTGGCTGCAGTTCTCTTGATTGACCAGGTGGCTTTTGAAGGTATGGTGAATTAGGTGGAGGCATCAACCAATTTACATGCTGATTGCCATCTCTATGATCACGAAGCATGGAATATTCTCTCAATCCACCACCATATCTAATATCCCCTCGTGCATGATAGGAAGTGTTGGGACCTTGTCCATGAGTTCTCTTACCAGTATCCATCAAATTAAGTGAGAGGCCAGAAGGCATCATAGACCAGGTATTTCCAATTAAGCTGAAATTCCCTTCGCGCTCTTGTACTTGTCGCTTCGAAACTGCATTATCACCCGAAGGCAAAGAGAACTCGGGGGATAAATTATTTTGTGATCCAAAACCTGATAAAAGATCTGTGAAAGACGACTCTGGCCTTCCTAATGGTAGCCACTTATCTGACCCATATCTTCTTGAAGAGGGAACAAGCTCAATTTTTTCATCTAATGAAGGCGGCCATAACATTGGTTTTTCAGAAGAGTCTGACTCATTGCTTTCTGCAAAAGTTCCTTTCAAGGTCGGCAATTCTTGACCTTGCAAGACCCTTGGAAAGCCACTGGCTGGTGAAGGGTCTACGGTCATCTTAGATGAAACTACATATTACATTTTGAACAGACATTAGTAAGTCAGATGTAAAAAACTAAAATCACAATAACAAAACCTTAGCAGACAGGGATAAGCAACATACCTTCCCTGGTAAGGACAGAAGAATCTGGTGAAACTGGCAAGACATTTGATCGAGGCCTTTTTGTTCTGGGCCCAGGAAGTGGATTAAGGGCAGGAGGAGAAACAGAAGGTTCTATCTCCCAAGGCGAAACCCTCTCTGGTCGAGAAATTGTGGATGTTTCATCCCATCGCACCTTAAAGTAACATTAAGAGAGAGATTCTCAGCATGAGAAAAAATAAATAAATAATTGAAAGCATAATGAGTGAGAGTCAGCTTCGTCAAACATAGAATGTAATACCTTTAGACATCTCCATTTCGATTGTGACCACCTTCTTGAATCAGAATCTTCAATACCAACTATTGTTCCAGTAAACCTACAAAATTTTACAGATTCAAGATAAATAAAAATATAAAAACACCCATTCTCATGATTTGCTACAAAAGTTACAGGTTGTGCTTCAGAATGCTAACACGCATCCTACCTTTGCTCTGGAGCTTCTTCACCTTCAAATCTCATTTTGAACCTCATTCCTATAGAATAATTGTTTTTCAGAGACTCCATGTATTGATCATAAGGGACAATGAACTCGGATGGGCTTGTCCTGTGAAAGAAATTTAGGATGTTAGGCACAAAATAAACAAGAAGCACATCATTCTTAGTGATTTACCAGTCTTGATACATTTACATGCTAATAAAGGTGCAGAGTTGGACATTTTTAATAAAGAAGAGACAAATATGAACTTAAAAGGACTCTTTGTTCATGCAAGTAACGAGAAAGTTATTAATAGTAACCATCCTTGTTATTCTTTTGGTCCCCCCAACAGTATTAAATATTACAGACTAAAGTGCATGAGAAGATTGATTACAAAAACTCATTAATAAACACAGGGAAATGGATGGAAGTTTCACAAAAAATGTAGCCAAACTACCAAACACAAAAACACCACAAACGCACCCCACCGATCGACCAATATTTTTGTAATGTAACAAATGTGCTCATAATTCAAGTTACGTACCTAGGCTTGTAGTATACTGTGAATATTGTTTTTGTCTGAATGGCATGCAAAGCTGTTGCCAGTACACCAAGGTGCATGCTATGGCTTGATATGACTGATGATGGAGTATTTCCTTGTTGTCTCATAGCACGCCTAACTCCAACACGCAGCTCCCCATTCTCACCTCTGAAAGTTCCAAGTCCGTCATTTCAGGTAATACAAGAAATTATTTGCATAAAACTAGAGATTCGAATGTAGAATCACCTTAGAAATATGAAAGCATCCCCAGCAACAAGCCTCTTAGAACTGACAAAAACACTCCAACCACTCTGTAGCAGGTGCCTCCGTGGTTGACCTGGAAATTCAGAAGATTAATCAAAAATTACAAGTCAATCCTAAAAATAATCTAGTAACTTAAATCAAATTTGTAGTAGCGAAAACTATACACATGAAAGGCACTCTTAGAATCAACCAAAGAAACCACAAGCAGCATACTGCAGCCAATACATCTCTATTCAAATCATATGCAAGGCTTATCAAAACCAAATACAGTAGTACAAATTGCAAGTTTGCAACCATACCACGAAAAATATGCCGGAATCTCCACTCATTTCCATGCAAATCTTTGGCTACTAATTCCTGTGTTGGAGGTTGACGTGACATGTCCTGTCAAAGAATCAAGGGAATCATCATGAGACCCTATATCTCAGCAAAATGACACAACAGACAATAAGTAAAAGTTCTAACCAGTGGGGGTAGACATTCATCAGCATGCCTTCTCAGAACGGAGAATCCACCATGAGTGCTTGTATCTGAGGCAGTTAGAGTCTTGCAGAAAGAATGGACATGAAAACGTGGAGGTGGAGGAGGCATAGATTCCTTCTTCACTGCATTCTCATCTTTCTGTAAAACATAAATCTCATCAAATAAAAAGAATTCCCTTGAGATTAAAAAATTCCAAGATTAAGCATATCCAGCGTGATTCTGCACACTTACATTAGGTTCCGGCATCAAAATCACATGTGCAAATACCTCATCTGTGTCCGGTTCAGCCTTTTCAGACAAAATACATACAAGACCAATTCAGAACATACAACAGATTACAATTTAAAAGGGAAAAATGATTAATAAATTATAGTTTGGCAAAGGATCAACAAAAAGTCCCCCAAAAACTTATAGATGGATAGATTATGTGTGAATCTCGAACAAAAAAAGTACCTTCAGTAAAACATTGACCACGCGGCAAAGGATCTTAGGAGGAAGATCATACACGGGCATCTGCTGGTCAGCACTTTGATTAGTTGATGCCTCAACCTATTGAAGAAACCCCACAAGTTTTGCAGGAAATTATATTAAATATCCCCATAATTGAAAATTAAATAAACAAAAATGTGAAACCCATAAATTGACTCCCCAAAAATATCTTTAGTGCTTCCCGTGTAATTATTACGCAAATAAATCTTATTGTTTAAATACTTGAAAACAAAATTAAGTTTCACTGGTCATGTTTATGAGCAAAAAGCAAACTTGAAAATGAAATTAAGAGGACTGTGATTAACTTTGATGAATCTGAGTTCGAAAAAATATCACATATATGCAGATAAATCAAATAACAAAAATAAAATCAACAAAATTTCAAGAAATAGTAAAGTGTTAAAAAAAAAAAAAACCTGTTCTATGTGACCCTGAGGGAAATAGAAAACAAGCTCATTTTCACGAGGCACAGTAACTAAAGGACCAGCACATGCCTTCCATAGCTCCGTATACAGCGCTGTCTCAGCATCAACTAACAAAATAAACCCAAAAATCAAAACCCAGAAAATAATTTTAAAAATTCCAAATAATAGACGGAATTTTTACCTATCCCGATGCCTGAAATTCCATTTTCCGCCATCACAGGCTCCGTGTGACCCATATTCGAGACCTCAGAAGCAGACATTTCTTTACACACTTTTTTCAGCCCAGATCTCACATCTCCAAACCCCACAAGCAATCAACATAAAACCCAGAAAATCCCACACTTAAAACCATAAAAACAACCTCAATAACCAGAAAAATTAATACATCAGCCTTCTAAACTATATATTTTGTAGAAAAGAAAATCTTATATGAATCGGCACAAAATTCTGCGAGATTTTTTTTTATGGGTTTGTTCTAAAATTTTGCGAGTATATCTTGAAGCAAGGTTAGTATTGTAGGCTAATAGCTTTAGATTATGAGAGGGAGAGGAGAGAGATTGTAGGCTTTTCGAGGGATCAGCAGAACCGGGTGCAAGTTAGTAATAATCACTTCAACTGCGGTCAATTTTGTAGCCCGGAGGATTAACCGGTCATAGCCGGTCCAATTCCAAGCCATGTTTGAGAGGTTGAAAAATATCGAATACTCCTAGATGACTAACAGCATAGTAGCACGTCCAACTATCTCCCACCCAATGAATCCAACATGCTGCATAACTACTACTTTTATTTGGAGCAAGTTGTAGGATTCAAAGTAGAGCTCATTTTAAAGTTTGAAGAACATAAAATATTCTTTTCCACACATTCTCACAATGAGGTATTCACTTTTAACTGTACATTCTCACAATAAAATATTCGTTTTGTTTAACTATCATTCTTTCTCATTCTTTTTTCCCCATATTTTCAACCACATATTCTCACAGTAAAATATTATTCACGTAAATCTAAATTTTTTATTTACTCTTTAAACACACGTTCTCCCAAAATTCACTATTCAGAAACAAATGGACTATTTAGACCGTGGGAGAAAAAAGGGGAAGAAAAGGGTGTAGGAATGTAGAGGGAGAGCGTCGGTGGACGAGTAGGGGTGGCATTTTGAGTTTTGAATTTAGTTTGAATTTTGTGTTTTGATTGTCCATTTTAAGATTGTTGAAAATGTGTTCTTTTGTCATTTTGAAAAACTCAAAATTGAAAATGTGTTCTTCCTGTCTCTCTCTCCCTCTCTCGTCTCTCGTCTCCCTCTTCTTCACATCCTCTCTCTTGTCTCCCTCCTAAGGCCGTCACACCGACGAGCAGCGAGCGATTGCATGTGTGATCGCCGGTGGAGTTGTAAGACGAGCAACGATCGTTGCGATCGTCAGCGACTTCGTCTCTTTTTTTTATGTGGTGGTTAGTTATGGCTATGGTGATGGTGTGCGGTGGTTTTGAGTCCATGGTGTGCGACGGTTTTAGGTCGCAGTTGTGGCTGTAGCGGTGGTGTGCAGTGATTTTGGGTGCGTGGTGTGCGACGGTGGTGTGGTGTAAGTTGTGGTTGTGGCGATGGTGTGTGTGGTGTGGTGATGGCTATGGTGGTGGTTTTTTGGTGTGCGACGATTGTGGCTATGGGTGGCGGTGACCTTGGCAATGGTTTTTCTTCTGCTATTGTGGCTGTGACGATGGAGGTGGTTGTGGGTTGCGACGTCGCCGGCGGTGATTTTGGCGATGGACGACGGCAGTGGTGTAGTGATGGTGATATTTTTGTTGGTGACATAATTGAAAATATCCAAAACGTGTTTTGAATATTTTGGCTAAGTTTTAACTGAAAACACTCAAAACGACATTATTCACGTTTTATGTTTTCTTTGTAAATTTTAAACTCGTTTTCAAAAATTCGTTTTCGAAAATAGGTGAGTAAACGTGTTTTCACTGTTTTGGAAGACTGAAAACAGAAAACATGATGAAAATGACAAAGAGAACAGCCTCTAATTCTTCCCCTCACCCCCCAAAATATACGTAAAAGGGGGCAAAATTAGGTCTCGACTATTCAAAATCTAGATCCCTACACGAAGGCATTGAACTGAATCATAATTCTCCTTCTTTAGATAAAAGAAAAAAAATGATATAATAATCTCATGATAATTTTTAGCTCTCGTTTGAGCTCCATTTTGAGAGGAAGAATTCATTTTTAAAATAGTGATTTTTAGAGAATGTGTGATTAAAAATTAAGAAAAAAAATCTATTACGTATAATATTATTTTATTTGAGAATGTGTAGTTGAAAATGAATTTTAAAAAAATGGAGCTCAAACAACCCCTTAATGTTTTACAATTACGAGACTTAATCCCTATTTGATGGTCATTATTATGTGAAAATGATGTTTTGTATAGTGAGTTTTTGTAGAATGTGTGATTAAAAAACCAATGTTTGATTCTTTATTTTATTTTTTCAAAATTCTTTATTTTTCATACTTATTTTCAACCACACATCATTCCCGCATCTTGATACATGTACATCAAGAATTAAATAATGAGTTACACAATGTCACATATCACTTTATCATTTGTTCATTTAAAACACACACAACTTTTTCATCCAATCATTTTTCCTCACATCACATTATCATTTGTTCATTTAAAACACAAACAACTTTTTCATCCAATCATTTTTCCTCACATCACATTATGTAACCCTTTATGTACAATTTTTATGTACAAGTAGCAAAATCTTTCACACAATAAAATATTTTACATGTAGATTCAAAACTATTTAAAATATCATTTTTCTCCAGTTATTCTTTATAATTGCCATCAAATAAGACAAAATGGGAAAAAATTTGGTCTTACGTTCAAAATATTTTGTTATGTGAATACATAATTGAAAATGAGATGAGAAATAAATTGTTTTATTTTAAAGGAAGTCAAATGGGGGCTTAATTAAATTGAATATATAAGCCTATGTTTAGCATTCAGTTTTTTCAAAAAATCATTTTCAACTACACATTAACCTATAAAATAATTTTACATATAAATTCAAAAATTTTCCTTATCTTTTAATTTCACATCTCCAAAAAATCATTATTCTAATTAAAATAAGTGTTGACACACTAAAAGTGCAGTCCAAATTAAATAACCCAAAGAATGAAATTCAGTTGGAGAGTCCAAAATAAAAGTCCAAATAAGATCATTGATGGATATGGTGGAAGCTCACAAACACCATAACATCATCGCCCAAGCTTACAAGACGCCCATAATTTGAGCGAATGGAATACCTTACAATCGCCCAGAGCGATGATCTCATTCTCGCCCAAACCTTCAAATCGCCCAAGGTTTTAGCGAACATAAAGTATTATGGTTATCCAGGATGACGGTTATTAAAGCAGTTATTGAGCAATCTTATCACATTCCACGATTTAAAAAGCCCAGTTGAAGGCGGTTGAATGACAAAGAGTAATGGCAGCAATTAGAGACAGCAGTTCCACGACCATTTAGCCACCATAAAGAAAGCGGGTAGTATAGAGCAATCAAGCAATTTCCAAGCGGTTTGTCATGAGAAGTCATCAAAAGAGTACAAAAAGAGAGAGACGACATAGAAAGAGAAAAAAAATCAAACACTCTCAAACAGAGAACATGAAATTTTTATTATCTTTACTTTCATTGCATTTAAGTCTTCAATTGTTTTGTGTGTTTGCGCTCCTTGGAGGCATTTTGTTTTTTCGTCCATTGTGAATTTTTCAATAAAACATCCCTTTTTTGGACTTTGCCCCCGTTTGACACCCATTAATTTCTCATTCTCATTTTCATTTTCATTCTTCATTTCAACCACACATTCTCTAAATAAAATAATATTACACACAAATCAAAAACTTTTCATCACTTTTCCACCACGCATTTTTACATCAATCACTATTACAAAAATTTTCTTTTCCTCAAAATGGGTTTCAAACAGGGGCTTTATCTCAAGAGATTTGTCCCTTACACAATCGTCTAAGTTTTTCTTTAATTGTTAGCGAGACCGACTTTCCGCGCGAAACAATAAGATTAAAATTGCGATGTATTAAATTTGTAACAACTCAAAGATAAGTATGTATGTTATATCCAATTGTGATGTATATATATGTGTTTGTTTTCTTATATATAACTTCAAGCAAGTTCTAATTAAAGCAAAGCTTATTTACCATTTTGATTGCGAGACTATTTTACAGGGCTAAATGCTCTTAGGTTGATGACAATGAAATAATAAGATTTTTAGTTAGTTGTAAATAAAGCATAGGTTAAGGGCAAATAATCAACTTATAAAATAATTGTATTTGCATAATTATTAAGTTCGTTTTCCTTATTATCTATAAGATAAACTCCGGTTAAAATTTATACTTTTTCTGATTTTGAAAAATAGATTTTGTAATGACGATTTTTCGAATAATGTGTTGTTAAAAAGTAAGAGAAAAGTATAGAATTTACGTGTAAAATTATTTTATTGAAAGAATATATAGTTAAAAAAAAATTTAATAATATGGTTGACTTGGTCTTTTAAATTGTCAGATAATCTGTTTTCAAAAGTATCTAAATTAAAAGTAGAAAAAACGACCTAACATTAACCAAACACGCGCATTTTGTTTAGACCGGGAATAACCGGTTGGTGTTATACCGTGTCAGGGGACACAGAATGAATGAGGACCACTTAACGACGTTAATTGGTGTCCAGTTGAGATTGGGTAAGCAAATAACGGCGTTTGTCTTCGCCGTTAAGTGGAAAGTTGTTTGTTTTTATGGGCAAGTGGGCCTGTCGTGCTATTTACGGGCAGAATAGGATGGGCGCAATGCGCGCACCCACTAATCAGGGTCGGCGCACTTTAACCATGGTTACTTTAGTTTGTTACAAAGCACACAATTGCTCCCTGTTTCCGTGCGCCCCGGGTTGGTAGGATAATACCATACCAATATAAAATATTAATTAAGGTTTGCACCATATTTTTTTTTAATAAATACAACGTATATTAATTACATTAAAAGTTATTAACTTTTATTTATTATCACACTTCTAAATCCTTAAATTTTTTTCTCCATTACAATCTTATTTTAATATTTCATTGATCAAAAAATATTGTCATTCATAATTTTCGCTCAAAATATTAATATCGTATTTTAAAATGAAGATCAAATATTTAATCGTATTTTTACATTATTATTTGTTTTACTTTTTTAAAAGTACAATGAACAAATGAGTATTTTTAATGAGCAACATTTTGTACATATCTGTTGTCTAAAAAAAGCTCTTTATGGCCCGAAAGAGGCACATCGCACCTAGTATATCGAAATTAAAAGCTTCATTTTTTAATGTAGTTGTGTCAACTCGAATAGCGATTCTTTCTCTTCTTATATTTTACTTGGATGTCACGCTCTATTTCCTCGTTTATGTTGTTGAATTCTTATTATTGGTAATGACTCATGCTTCATCATGTCAAACACACAATTCAGCATGGACTTTTTTAAAGAAATATGGTGGTGCCAATCTCTCCTCTCTCACTGGTGAGGATTGGATAGAGAATCATGATGTATGCACCTCCACCCCTGCTAAACTTCTTAATTTGGTGGAAAATCGATATCTTGGTGTTCTGAAAAGCAGAAAAATAGTAGGACTATCGTTTATGGAGGTTGAATATTGAGCATTGGCTTCTTGCAGTACTGAAGTATTTAGGGGTAGCAATGCATCCAACTACCTTAGTACCCCCATTTTTTGGGACAATATTGGTGATGTGTAACCAGGGGCAGATCCAGCGGTGGGCTACACTGGGCTGTATCCCACTGTTGGTCAAGGCCAAGTACATTAAAAAAAAAAAATTGATTACAGCCCGTTTTTTCCCCACAAAATAAGGCCAGTAGCCCACTGTTCAAAGCCCAATTGAAATTGAAAACCCAATTAATATGAAATGAAACCCAACCCAATTTGGTAATTCCCATTTCTCAAACCTTGAATGTCGCCCCTATTCAGCCTTCCCAGTTCGAAACAGTGGGCTGCAGCCGAAGAAATTTCTAACGCCGTCCGTCGTCCACCGAAATCCGGCCATCTATTCCGATAAGTCATAACTCATAAGTGAAACGATTCTTACTGTAACTATTCAATTTCTTAGGCCCTGTTCTGCTGCTCACTGTTTCGTTCGTCTTCTCTTCTCCTCTTCTCAATTCTCACTGTTCGTCCTCACAATCTTAGTGAATCGATTCAAGGCGTTCAGTGCGGACTGGCCTGCAGGCTGCAGCTGTGCGTTCGGTCTTCATTCTTCAAGGCGTTCAGGATTCAGGAAAATTGGAAAAAACACTTCAGCCTTCATTTGTAGCGAGGACTAAGCCACTGACTGAGGTATGTTTGCCTGTGCTGTTTGGTACTTTGGTTAGAATAAAATATCTCTTTTTAAAAAATCCCATCTTGGTTTTAGAATTCTTTGGACACATTTCGAAATTCACCTCAAAACTACAAGTTTTTTTTTTTAATTCAATTCTAGTTAAAATTGTGTATTTAATCTAAAGAATCATACTTTACCTCTAAAAAATTATCACATTTGAAGCGCAAATAGATTCACACATGGGCGTAGGGAAGGGGGACAGGTCTACACCCAGGCCCAATAATATATATATTTATTAATGATAATTCTATTTTTTGAGTGGATTTTTTTTAAATGTATCAACCCAATATAAAATTTTTTTGTGTCACCCTGCCTCCACCCTGTTCACAAATAAACTTGAACAATGTAAACCCTAGCTTTCCATCTAAAAAACACAACTTTTAATACGTATAAAATTAGATAATATGTAAAATGATAAATAAAATGAAATAAATGCAAGCATTATTCCAAGTGTACAGAATTTTTGTTTACAGAAAGTTTACATCCCCTCACATGTGTGGGTCCATCAGAATTAAAAAAAGAAAAAAAAAAAACCTACCCCACCTTGTGTTTGTGAGTGTCGTAAACCTATCCACCCCCACCCCTTTGTAAGCCTAGCATCTCTATAAATGCAAATAGCCTCCACACAACAATAATAATGGAAGTCCAAAACCGTTTGTCACGTGACATTGAAGAGATAATCACGTGAGTGGGTGGAATGAGGGGACCAAACCAAATTGTCCAATAGTCGTGTGGTCTAAAAGCTAGAAACAGAGGAATCACTCTTATTGCCATGTGTATCTACATTGTCTTCTCTGAGTCAAAATACAAAATAAATAAATAAAATAATAATAATAATATTTATTTATTACAAAAACTAATTGGTAGCCCGGACCTACTCCCTCCCTCTCTTTGTCCCTGCTTTTGTGTATGTACATACATACATATACGAGTTTAGACAAAATCAATCGTTACCTTGACCAAAATCATTTTTATTATTTTTTTAAATACCTAGTGTAATAAAGTGGATCTTATTTACATACATTTGATTTTTGATTGATCTTATCATTTCACGCGTCTTGTGATTTTTTATAAAACCATATTCGTTGACTTTTTATGATGTAGTATCAAATGTCAACTTTTAATTAATCTAAAACTAAAATTTTAAGCCTTTGTTTTGGATTAAAATTGGGCAAAAAAACGGGTGTCAAACGGGGGCTAAGAGTTTAAGCATTTGTTTCAGATTAAAATCTGATTTTAAACCAAATCAAAATCAAACAATCAAATCAAAATCAAAAAATCAATATTAACCACATCTTTTATGTGTCCCACAATTTTTCAACCACACATTTCAAAGATTTCTATCACAATCTACAAAAAAAATCAAGGGTGTGTTTGAGTCACATTATTTTGAAAAAATGTATTTTGGAATAGTAGATTGATGGAGAATGTGTGGTTGAAAAAGAATGAAAAGTTATTGATGTAATGAAAAATATTATTTTATTAAAAAATGTGTGGTTAAAAATGAGTAAAAAAATAAAAATTTTAATATGTACCAAAGAGGAGCTAATTTTAATAACCATTTTTTCAATGAATNGTTATGAATGAATGTGTCATTAGTTGTATTTATGTAGTGTTGCTATAAATGTTAAAAATTTAATTATGGTACGGAACCCGAACGGTTCCATTTATTAAATACCCGAAAATTTTGAAACCGAATCGAACCGATCCATGGACAGCCATAACTTTAGACGACTAATCCCATCATTGTCTTAGTCACATTCTTACTGGTGATAACGCAAAATTTTGTATACGAGTTGTGTGTGCGTAGCAATTCCACATATACTTTTTCATAAATATAAGTTTATTAGCACTTTTAATTAAAAATCATATTTTTAGTAAAGTTTGATAAGAGTTGATGAGATGCATGGTTGAAAAGTTCTTCATCCCATAAAATGAATTATTAAAATTAATTGTTTACTTTGATTTAAATCTTAATCAGCCTTTTTAGCTCAATTAAATATTGACTATATATTTCTCTTTATATTTTAATTTATAGATATTTTTATTTTAAATTTCTCACAAAGCAACAAGCCACTTGTTTAATCAATGAACCGTTGACTTGACATTTTGATCAAATCAATGATCGGTTAGGGCTTGATAATCATGGATTTCGTAAACCTAGCATGTTTGATACGTTTAATTCTAAAATAATGTACATTTTATAATGATTAATACTTCTAATTGTTAATCTTTATTAAAATTTGAGAATAAAAATTACGAGGAAAAAAAAAAAAAGTGATGAGAAATAACAACCTTAAAAGAAAATCTAGACTCAACGTGATTTTGATTGTGCTTAACATAAGTTTATTTTCTATAGCCCTTGTTTGAAAATCACTTTTCTCCAACAATTAATTTAGAAGTAGATTTGACTAACAACTAAGCATAACAAAACATGTTGAACATATTCTACGCAACTATTAATCACAAACTAATAGTCAATCAATTCAACTAGATGATCGAGTGGAGTCACGGTAATAATTAGTGAAGAGCAAATAAAACGTGCAAATTGCATTAGGCCACGCACGTTAACTTTTGTCCTTGAAAAGGCATTGGACCATTTTGGAAAGAACATGTAAAAGTTACAATGGCCTAAGGAAAGAGCTTACAATCATTCATTGACCTAGTATTAAGTTGGTACACTTACAAAATTCTTGACCTCATATTTCAAAAAATTACTTAAATTAAAACAATTATAGTTTAAAATGTTCAATTGTACTATTTAATAATTGACATGTGTCCGGAAGATTTTTTTTTTTTTTTTGTTTTTTTAACATGTACGCCCAGTCACAAAACAAATCTCGACTCCCTTTTGGCTTCCTCCCTGATTGGTCGATTGCTTTATCTTTTATACGTTTAATAGAAAGGCTCAATTTGGTTATGTTTAAAAATTACTTTCTTTTTTTGGATTAGAAAAAATAAATCAATTTACTAAAAAAATGTGATTACATAATTTTTGATGTGACTATCCTTTGCAAACTATTAATTGTTGATATTGTCAATAGTCAACCCTA
Organism: Fraxinus ornus; assembly: GCA_903798235.1. Taxonomy (NCBI): domain Eukaryota; kingdom Viridiplantae; phylum Streptophyta; class Magnoliopsida; order Lamiales; family Oleaceae; genus Fraxinus; species Fraxinus ornus. Next base: position 48,002 of record CAIGRF010417559.1, on the reverse strand, counting down.
TAAAGTTTAAAATAACGGAAATAAATAATTTAATAGCAAATAAAACGTGCAATTTATAGAATTGCATGTTAACTTTTGTCCTTGAAATGGGCATTAAACGAATTTGAAAAGAACATGTAAAAGTCATGTTCATATATACAATGGGGAGTTAGCTATCCTCTTTACCAAATTATTGACTTTATTCATCGAAACTTCAATTAATATTTTCTGTTAAACAAGAAGCCTAATTTCCACTTTGACTTTTCAATTTTACTATATTTTCACATTGGTCTTTTAGTTGTTAAAAGACCAAAAATGTCCTTAAATAAGTTATACGATTACAAATTATTGTTTTATTTAAAAAATAATATTACCATTTTAGTTAACAATTGAAAACCAAACACTTCCCACTTAAAATTTCAAAATCACTTAACTTTTCTTATCTCTCTATTTCAGAACAGATAAAGTCTCTCTCTACTTTCATCTGTTTCAACCTCAAAATCTCTGAAATTTATCAAATGCTGAAGAAGGAAATGTTTTTTTTTTAATATCAATCACTTCGAATCGGTAAGTATATTGTAAGTATGTTTTATTTCGTTTTTGTTAAATTTTTATACTTTTTAATCGATAAAAACAGACGAAAATTTTTTATACGTTTAACAGTTGAAACAACCGATTGTTTCGACTGTTAACAACCGACTGTTTTCAAGTTGTTCCGTCTTTTTTTAAAAAAAAATTGTTGTCCCAGTTGAGCCGAATTTTTGACTATATATTTTCTTAAAAAAATTTATGTTTCATCTTACAAATATGATTGTAATGCTAGTTTTTTTCTTTGATGACTTCGAACTGGATGAGAAAGATCAATGGGTATGGAGATGGACAAGTGATAAACGTAGTGGTATTCCAATTTCCATAACGGAGAGTACATCATATGCGGAAATGTACCATGATTTACAAAACAAACTAAATATTGATCCCTCTTAATACGACATGGAACTGAGATTTTGATTCAATGATGATTTATTTATTCTGATTCCACTTATGAAGGTTACTTGTGATGAAGAAGTGAATTATCTATTTGAATTGAACAAAATGTACACGACTCCTCTTTGTGTGACTTTAGTAAGGAATGATGTCGTCAAAAGTGAACACGAAGATTCGGTTGGAGGGATCAAAATGCCAATGATTTTTGGGACACGGTAGAGATAGCTCGTGAAGATGATGTGGTTATTTTCGAGCCAATTGTTCCTCATCATGATCTCACTGTTACACACAAAATTTCGTTGATTTCACGACAACGAGAATGACAATAAATTTACAAATGAGGATTTGATTACTTTATCCCCGTCAAAGACATGAGTGAGATGAAAGTGCGAGGCTGGAATGAGTGCAACGCCATCTAATTCTTCACGTGTGGTTCCCAATGATAAGGATTTGTATGTTGAGTAACTATTTGAAACAAAAGATCTGCAGAAAGTTGCACATTGAATTGCACTGAAATACAACTTTAAGTTCAAAGCTAAGAAATCAAACAAGTCATGGTTGACGATTGTCTGTGTCCACGACAATTGTCGTTGCCGTTTGTAAGTGATGAAAATAGATACGAATGAGTTCTTTGTAGTTCGCAAGTATACATGTGAACATACTTGCGAAATGAAAATTCGTCGAAATGATCACAAACAAACTCGAGCATGGTTTATTGGTCGGCAGATAATGAACAAGTATCAGAACTAACAAACGATCTACAAATCTTCAAACATCATTAACGATGTCCATTGAGAGTATGGAGTGATCGTGAGCTACCAGAAGGCTTGGAAGGCCAAAAATGTACGTAGAGGATTTAATGGGCTAGGCCGATTAGAGCTATAATAAATTGACCAGATATTGCCATAACATGGAGACAAGTAATCCTGACTTGACATTTTTTATTGAGACGGTGGGCGAGAATTGTTTTAAGTTTTTCTTCATGGCTCTTGGACAATGCATTCAAGGATTTCGAAATGCGATGCGACCCTAAGGATTACAGAAAAACTCGACAAACCCGATACATGCGGGGCCCACCCCGAACGGGCGCGGGGATTACCCGCTTAACCAGGTATTCAGGTTAGGGACGAGGCGGATAACTTTTCCTCGGGGCGGGTTCGGGGTGAGAACGGGGATGGGTAACGTGTGCCCCGCCCCGTTGAATATTTTTTTAGAATTCAATATTTTAAATGGAAGATTTCACGATTCATTAGTTCTAATAGAAAATAGCAACTAAAATTATCTAAAAAATATGACAAATAATAAAAATCTTAGTTTACCAAATATATTTGAATAATTTAACTTTTAAAAATAAGTAAAGCTTAAAAAATATATTATTGTCTTAACCTAATGAATTATCAGAACCTTAACAAAATAAATTAAACGGGGTTGTAAACGAGGCAAGGGTCTCGCCCTACCCTAAACGGCTAACGGGGTGGGTAATTGCCTGGCGGGGCGGGAAAGGTTGTCCCGACCCGTCCCGTTGCCATCCTTATGCGACCCCTAATTCTAGTCGATGGTACAACTCTGAAAGCTACATACGAATGCAAGTTAGTTATTGTTACATATCAAGATGTCAACATCTAAATTTACCAGCTTGCTTTCGTTGATTCTTCACAAAGTTGAGGAAAGTAATATGGGAAGTCGAGAACCTTATCCTTGTAACTGATCGGGGACCATCTATAATAAATGGTATCGCTAAAATCTTTCCCGAGGCACATCATGTATATTGCATGTATCATATACAAGGCAACTTGAAGACTAAGTATCGGGGTAAAGACATCGTTTCATTGTTCAGGAGAGTGGTCGAAGCTTATAGTGTTGAAGAGTGTAATAAGTTCATGGTGAAAATAAGAAGTAAATCAATACTGGCATGGGAGTATTTGACAAAAATGGGGATAGAACACTAGGTGTGATCACATTTTTCAGGACATCGATACAACATGATGTCAAACAATGCGGAGTCTCTCAATGCATTATTCAAGAAGGATCGAGAGTTACCAATCCTCGCAATGATTGAGAGCATTCTAACAAGTTACAACAGTAGTTTTATGTTCGACGTGCGAAATCACAAAGTTGCACGGCGTGCTAGCCCCGACTCAAGAGGATAAACTCTTCAATGCTGCAAAGCTTGCGAGAAAGTCGAATGTGGAACCACTAGATGAGTTGCACTTCTCCGTGAAATGTGCATGCAATGTGGCATACATGGTGGACTTGACTGATAACATATGTACTTGTCGTCGATTTTAGTTGGAGAGTTTTCCATGTGAGCATGCAGTCCCCCGGTGACTATGTATAAAGGTTTTGCAGCGAGAACATTATGCTCTTCTTATTACACGACGGATTATTGGATAGCAGCGTATGCTGAAACTATATTTTCTCTACCTAACGAAACCGAGCGGGAAGTTCCCGATTATATTCTCTCACTTAATAGTTTTGTTGCCATCGCAAATTGAACCGCGTAGTCCGGACGTCCACGTAAGTCTAGAATACCATCTACCGAAGAGTTTTCTCGATTGCATAGGTGCAGCAGGTGTGGAGCAACAAGGCATACTCGTCAATTTTGTACAAGTCAGATTCCCCTAAATGACAATTAGACCGATATGTAATGGTATCGTTGTGAAATGAATGATCAAATTGTACAAAATCATAGTTGAGGGACCTAAAGCGTAAATATTTTATAAATCAATAAACAATTAAATATACAATGTTTACATTAGTTTTACAATATTAACAATTATTTTATAAATAAATGAACCATTAAATATACAAAATTTACATGAATTTTACAATATTTATAAGTATCCGATAAACGAATAAACAATTAAATATACAATGTTTTCATAAGTTTTACAATATTTACAATTATTTCATAAATAATTATGTGTTTGGGAGGGATTTTTGGGGGAATAATTGATTTTTGAATAGTGAGATGATGAGAAATGTGTGGTTGAAAAAGAAGAAAAAGTTATTAATATGATGAAAAATATTATTTTATTGAAGATTGTGTGGGTGAAAATGAGAATTGATTTACAATAAAAGGGCAAAATCTCTCCCAAACACACTTTAAATGAACAATTAAATATACAATAATAAACAATTAAATATACAATGTTTTCATAAGTTTTACAATATTTACAATTATTTCATAAATAATTATGTGTTTGGGAGGGATTTTTCGGGGAATAATTGATTTTTGAATAGTGAGATGATGAGAAATGTGTGGTTGAAAAAGAAGAAAAAGTTATTAATATGATGAAAAATATTATTTTATTGAAGATTGTGTGATTGAAAATGAGAATTGATTTACAATAAAAGGGCAAAATCTCTCCCAAACACACTTTAAATGAACAATTAAATATACAATTTTTACGGATCACATTCGAATTCATACAAAGCATACGCTAATTTATTCCTCCAATTTTGTATTCATAATTGTTGATTCCATTAACCTTGTGTTCTATATTAAAAAATTCAATGTATTTTTATAGCAAACATGTCGCAATCGCTCTACAATTGAATAATAACGTGTTAGTTCGGTATCGTGTAGATAAAAACTAAGTTTCCAAGGTCAAGAAATTATAAATACATACGATCTCGATTGTCTCGCCATTGTTGTGTCCTACACGATTGCTAGTCTGTCTTTCACAATCACACCGGCTCGAACAACCATCAAGGGAACGATCACAGCCGCCGGCTCCAAGTTATGTTCGAGTTGGCCTTGTGTCAAATAGGAATGGTTGGAGTCGTACACATATATAGTTGAATCAGCTAAGACGATCTCATCGGCAATGCAGTGATGATTCACGATAACTAGAATGTATATATACATACAACCCTCCCATGGCTTTCCCCCGACACTCGCCCACATCCCTACGACCCACTCGACCATATATTCGGGCAACACATACTCATTACCCATAAGTTGAAACGACTGATGCTCAATGGTAATGGAACGTACGAACTCGGTGCTCAATATGAGTCGGCCGGAATGTCGAATGACTTTGTATATCTTCGAGCTCGATCACGCAATAAGTCCATAGCCAAGTCGATGTGCTACATTAGGAAACAAAAATAAAAAAATAGAGGGAGTTATTTCATTTGATAAACAAAAAAATTATGTATACATAATAAATAACAATATAACTATTCGACTTATATCGTCGGCGAACCAAGTTCCCTATGTGGTGATGTCATGAAACCACCTATAAGCTTTCGAGATCTTCCTCCCCCTACAGTGCAGCTATATCTGAAAAAAGAAATAGAAAAAATGTTAAACAAAGTATAGATGAGTAAGCATAGCATACTTCACTGAAATTGTAAAATACTTACCCCGACATACTTCTTCTCCACTCCATCTTGAACGCTTTCCATTTGGCATGGTCCACCTCCCGGAAGAGATTGGGTTACATCCCATCGACGAACGTCCTCCTCTTTGCCTCAGCCATGAAGGGAGATAGACGTATTGTGACGGTAATCTCGACCTCTTGCCAACCACCTGTTCCGTTACGTCAACAACACGTCTCTTACCCTTTGTCACGACCGGCGTCCTCTCTTCCTTCGTCATCGGGGTTACCACCTCCACCTTCGTCATCCCCTCCTCCGTCATCGGGGGCACCTCGCTGCCCGCTTCGGGCACCCCCTTCGCCAACGACTTAGCCACACGCACCTCCACCTCCATCATCGGGACCACCTCCGCTTCCACCCAAAATACAACATCTTGCCCCAATGGGGAGTGGCCCTAATCTCCATCACCTTCTCAATCACACTCTCTGTAGCCCCGTCTATCACCCTCTCCGTCGCCTCATTTATCACCCCCTCAAAATCTTGCTATATCGTCTGGGAGCGCTATGACCTCCACCTCAAGGTTTGATACATGGCTGCGGAGCACTGCAATATCTTGATGTAAACTCGATATCTCCCCGCTCATCTCTTGCCACAACGTCCTTACCTCCCCTCATAGTGCGCCCAACTCCTCCCTCATATTCGCTATAAATCCAGCCAGAAGGACATACAGATCACTGTGTGCAGGAGATCCACGGGGGAAGTGCCTAGATGGAGGAAAATGAGATCTCGTCGGCAGCGGAGGTGATCCCATCGAGGGTGGAGGCGATCCCCTCGGTGGTATAGATGATCGTCAATCAACTGGACCGCACTCCTATACAAATAACATTAAAAATTATTAACTTAGTTAAAATAGGCTAGCTCATACAAAATGATAATCAATAAATTATATTCAATTCTCATACTCGATCTCGATCCGGGACAAAATAGGACATCTGGTCTCATAGAGTATGCATAACGGCTAATTCACGCACAAAACCTCGACCTTCTTCCTCCATCGACGCGTCAACTTGTTAATGATCATGTGATAAAATTATAAAACTACATACAATATAAATTTACAATATCTAATACTCACCCGAGGGTCGTCAAGGAGGGCTGATAATTGTTTGTCGGAAGGACATCCGTCTGTTCGGGATGCTAGCCATCCGTCTAATACTCACCGGAGAGTCGAAACTTTATGCTCGGACTCGGCTCGAATAAAAATACATCAAGTTTTTTTGGCCCGAGCAGAGCCGAACAAAAGCCCGGCCAAAAAATTAGGGATAGACCCGCGGCCTGAGCCGACTTGTTCGTTTTTTTTTAAACTCGTAACAAATCTAATTGTTTTTAATTATAAAAAATAATTAAATATTAACATATAAAAAATTTACAGCTAAAATTTTTTTTAAAAAAGAAGTGGTACGTAAGTTTTTTTTTTTTTAAGGCTCACAGGCTGGCCCGACTAGAGCCGACAACCGAAAATGGGGCTCGGCCCCACCAAGCCACGAGGCTGCTGGGCTCGAGCTTTTTTGGGCCGAGCCAGAGCTGACAAGCCATTTTACTATCCCTAGATTTAGGGGTTTTAAATATTATAGAGTATCTTAAAGTGTACGTAGAGATAACACCAAATTAATTTCATGTAACTTATCACAATTAAGGACAAAAGATAATAAAAACAGTAATAGTAGGGAAGAGTAAAGATTAAGAGTTTACAGATCAGGGTGGTGGTTTGAAGCATTGACCACCATAAGCAACACAAATGTGAAAAGAAATAAAAAATAGCCCACACAAGATCAATGGTTGCAGATTTCAATATAAGTTTCACCAAAAGATTTTGCAGGTTTTCCAAATTTTGGTTTTAACCCATATCGAAACAAGAAACTCCAAATATTTGAGCCAAAAAACGATTTTCTAACCAAGAATAGCCACTTAGGCAAGATCATTCAATATGTTTAGATCGAAGGTTTTAAAAATACCTGATCTAAACAGATTGGAAGAGATCGAACAGTGAAAAATAATTTTCTTGTATAAAGAATTCAATCGAAGTTTTAACAAACCTTCCAGTGACTATATCTTTCAAAATAGACATAGGTTTGCCTTCCTACTGATGAGGATGGTCTAGGCTTTAAGAGATTACAGGATATGATGGACACATTCTCCATGAAGCTCTAGTGGCTATCCCATTCTCAGAGATATCTTTGGGCTCAATTATTACATGGCAAGTATTGTATGATGACATATCATTTATTCGCAATAGTACCCTACTCAACTTCTCCTATCTGGAAGAGGTTGAAATTAGTTGAGCCTCGGACAGAGGCACACATTGCATGACACCTTGGAGCAGGTCATATTTTCTTTTGGCATGATTACCGGATGGGTAAGACCACATTGGCATCCATATTCCAACACAGACAGTACACATCTACGAGGGTGCATGATTTCTATGATGATATTGGATGTGATATTGGACGTTTATTACAAGTTCTCTTTTTCTATTATGGTGAAGCAGATAAGGGCTATACCTTTATGTGCAGAAGCCCCGAATCGAATTTTTTGGCGGAATACATCAGATGGTAGTTTCGTTACCAAGTCAGTATGACAGCTTGTACGTTCGGGATGCCAGTATCTGATTCGTACTGATTACTGTAGAGCTCCCTTTTTCCGTCATTGTCTCATTTTTATGCTGGAGACTATGATACGACCTCATTCTAGTAGATGTGGTTATTCATGGGAGAATTGGATGTCGTTCGCTTCTCGCTGCCAGTGTTGTTCCGAGAGTGAGACTATCAGTCATATTTTCATGGCAATAGCATCTCCAATTAGGTATGACAACATTTTAAGAATTTTTTCAGATACCTATGAGTTCAAGAGAGGGAGTCAGACAAAGATTCCAGAGAATGAGGTATTCTGGACAGTATGCTCGTTGTTGACACATTCTTTTTATCATTCCTCTATTGATATCTTGGTATCCATGGACCACGAGAAATGACGCGAAGTATAGGGGGATTCGCATGGTAGCCAGACGTATCATTGGATGGTCTATCGCATGATCTTTTTTTTTTTTTTTTCCATATGGGAGGACTGTTTTTAGCGGCGCATTGGCGAGGGGATTTTGTCACTTGCACCCATATTTGGTATTTTATGGACCCCCTTCCCCATCTCCATTTTTTTAGGTTTGGTGGCGCACTCCATCGATCGGATATGTCAAGATCAATACTGATGGATGCGTCAATGATGGTTATGCGAGTAGGGGAGACATCATCAGAGATCACACATGACACTCTATCAGATCTTCTCAGTTTCATATGGACCATGTATGATATTAGAGGTAGATCTCCGGGTTGTTTTTTATGGGATTTTACTAGCTCAAGACTGGCTTATTCAACAATTTGGGCTGAGTCAGATTCTACAGTGGCTTTTCATTGCATCACTAGAGGAGGAGGGCCGTAGGTTATTCATGGCTTAATTAGACGTATTGCAGACATCGTATTCTTCGACAGAGTACAATCCCCCACATTTACAAAAAAGGAAACCATGTATCATCGACGATATCAGGTATATGGATCACTTGACCTACCAATACATATTAAGGCACTAGTACAAGTTGACAGACATGGATTGACCAGTATCAGAGTTTGAATTTTATTTTAACTTTCAATTTGAAACACAATTTAAGTAATTTACATCGGGTTCGAATTTTGGGCCAACTCATGAAATTATTAGGCAATAGCAGACTAATACACTGACCTTAAAGGCCTATATATCATCATAGCCCAGAAGGCTAGGTTTGACATCATAGCCCAACATACTAATTTATAAAGTAAAAGAATTTACTCGTCACAGCATGTTAAAAATTTGCTTAAACCAAGTGTCACGGGCCTAGAGTTTTCCAACTGACTTCTAGCTCTGCGCGACCGTAACAATTCAAAGTTTTCAACACTTGTAGGAAACTCGTTAAATCAGATTTTGACACAATCGTTAATTTAACCTTTGATGTTAAGTTGTTTCACTTGAAGACTTACAGCCTACTTGAGAGTTCTATTTTCATCGATTTTTGTTGGCATCGTTTATGAGAGGTTGGAAGAATTGATGCTTATTAGATTTTTTGGGCGCCGATTTTTAATGATTTAAAAATTACTCAAAGATAGTGTAATATAATTTTGATCGGTTCTCTCAACACGTCAAATCGATGAATTTTTGCTGTTTCTCAAATTCTCTTCTAATTTTACCCTTTATAAAATCATTATTTTCAACAAACATATTTTGTTTAATAGTAACTTATAAATAAAAATATACTAACCAAAAAATTATTTACTAGCAAAACATATATATATTATAATTTTAAAATTACTTATACTTAAAATATTATTTATAAGATAAAAAAATTTATTTTTGTGTAAAAATCTTACTAGTAAGACAAAATATCACTTATAAATTATAAAAAGTTACTTATAAGTAGGGCTGGACAAAAGTCTCGAACCGAATCGAGCGGTTCTTCATAAAATAAATACCCGAATTGAGAACCGAACGGTTTGGGTCGGGTATCGGGTCTAGACCAAGAACCGAAGAACCGAATAAGACCCGAAACTAAATAATTTTTTT
>CAIGRF010417559.1:18867-30434 GCA_903798235.1 Fraxinus ornus | reverse complement strand
GTAATGGTGAAAGTTGCAGTGCCTGAAACATTTAAAATATGGAGGTTATACATCACTGAGGGAGTTCAATATATTCTGAAGACATGATGATGCTAGTTTCTATTATTATCTTAGCATCAAATTAATCAATAAGCTATATATATACCATCATCACTTAATTATAATATGCCTCGTGGACTAGTAATGCAGGGGAGAATTGAGCAGCCGAAGGTCGCCAAAGGTGTTGGATGCTGAATGCAGGGGAGAATCGGATGCTGAAAGAAAAGATTTGGGAACGCCAGGCGAGAAGAATTGGGGAAAAGGGAAGAGATTGGGAATTCGGGGGAAAGGGAATGGGAAAGGTCTAGGCTACTAGGCTTCTTTCAACATGTTAAAAGACTTGAGCTTGGGTTGGGTGGGCATTTTTTGAAGACAAAAAATTAAGGGCCTAGTGAGTCCACCCGTGATTATGTGAATTGGTTAGTCAAATCAAACCTCACCTGGACCATTATTCTCACATGTCAACCCCATTAGATGATATCGCTCGATTCATCTTGATCTCTTTTATCTCTCATTTGCCCTCCGTTAAAATTATAATATATTTTTTCCTTTCTTTTTTCAACCATACATTTTTCAATTTAAAATTCCTTCTTTTTTAACCACTCTTTCTTCAAAAAATTACTATTCCAAAATATTTCTTTTCCTTAAAAACTCATTAAAATGGAGGCCAAATCTGATTGACTTTATCCGAAACAATGTTGCCCTTGATGAAGAATGTAAAATTTTATATTTTCTTATTATGTAAAACTTAGACCCTATTCGGTTTAACTAAAAAAATTGCTAAAAATTTAAAGCAAAATTAACAATTAATTTTAACCACACTTTTAATGAGACACAACTTTTATCAACTTTTTAATCACATATGTTGTTTAACTTTTGTAAAAATCTATTAAAAAATTTGATTTTTTTAGCCATAGCAAACATGAATTAATAGCACAAATATTAGTTTTAGAATAATGCTACTTGTCCGTAATAAAATTAAATAATGATTTACATATAGATGAAGTGTCAAAAGAGGTGTAGTTTTTTTTTTTTTCTTTTATTTGGTTGAAGAAACTCTGCCCAATCATATTTTACAAAATTATGTATATGTAAACTATTATATATCAAAATACACAAAAATATCAAAATACCTAACAGTACTCATTATACTATTTTATTGATTAATACACAAAAGTACCTTACAAAAATTAATACACGAAGAAATTTAACATTTTAACAGTCCCAGAATTGGTGGGTGTTTCTTCTTATTTCCTTATAGTATATCCAACTACGCTCTTAATTTTAAAGAACATATTCTGAAATATAAAGGGCATTTTAAAATAAAGAGAGCATAGTCAATTACCATACTCTTTATTTTTATATATAATTATTATGAGCTTTTTTAATTCATTTTCATTACTTGCTTCTCTTTTTAAAGAAGAGCATACAAAATTGTGTAATCTTGTGTGGAAGCATTAAAAAATAAATATAGAGAGAAATACGCCATTCCGCTTCTTTTTTTAATTTTTAAAGATAGAGAGTTTGTTGGACTTGAGAAAATGAAGATCGATTTTTTAAAATAAAGAGCATATTGGAGATATTTTTAGTGAATGATTGGCAAATCTTAAATTTTTTATTAGGTATTTATAAATTATAAAATCTGTAAATTCTAAGAATAAAATATTGAATGCACTTTTAATTTGGTATTTTTTTCACAAATAATGCTATAGCACTAGTAATACTAGAAAACTAATTTAGATGACTACATTTTTAAGGTTCAATTAAACCATGTTTGACGATCATTATTTTGAGAAGAAGGAGTTTTGAATAGCGATTTTTGGTGAATCTGCAAATAAAAAATAAAGAAAAATTTACGTACAAAATATTTTTTTTTGTAAATATGTTATTTAAAATGAGTATGAGAATTAAAAAGTTTTGAAATAATAATTGTCAAACAAAAAGTAAATGATTCATGTGAGTTTATATTTAAATAAATCTATTAATGTCATGTAATTGTTACTTAAATTGATGCTTAACATATGTAGTAATAAATATCATGGGAAACACCACTTGTACAACTAAGATTGACAACCTCGACGACAACCTCTCACAGTGGTGGATCCCACCAGGGGCGGACCCAGCACCGGCTGTCCATGAGGTCGCCCGTGACGGGTCTGTCGAAAACTTTAGATGATCGCCGGGCAAGGGCCGGGAATCGAGAAGAAAATGATGAACAGAGGAAGGAGGAGGCGCTGCTGGGCTGGAGCCTGGAAAGGGGAGCTGGAGTTTTCAAAAATTTTGGGCCTCATTTTTAAAAAAAAGGCCCAATTTTTTAGCCCAATCCATGGCCGATTTTGCTATCCATTTAACAAAACAAATAAAAGGAATTGGTCCAATCCAATTTCCAATTCATTTCTCATTTCTTCTTGGCAGTGGGCGACGTCGCGATTGTTGACGAAATTAATTTGGGGGAAATTATTTTGAGGACGGTGGAGGCTGCCGGTTGGAGAGTGGAGTTGTGGCTATGAGTTTTTGGGCTGGAGTGGACTGCGAGGGTGGGCTATAGTGAGTGGAGGCTAGAGCAGCGGAGCTTCTGCCTTGTCCGCGCCTGTGAGTCTGTACTGTGAGTTTTTGGGCTTCCTGGAGGCTGGAGTGGAGAGGCTAGGCCTAGACTGCTGGAGCTTCCGCCTTAGTCTGGCGTTGAACGGGTTGGGGCAGGCTTGAGTTTTTGGGTTGGGCCGCTGGAGGGATTATGTATGTTACATATGTAGATTGTATAATGTATTTGAATTTGCCAATTTCCTATTTCTATTTGTCATTAATGAATTATGATAAATGAGTAAATGAGAATTTATGGATGGGTGCAGCCCCTGGACTGTTTTTGTATTCTTTTTTTTTCTTTAGTTTTTGTTAATTTGTGAATTATGAGAAATGCGAATTTATATTAACTATGAGTTATGACTTATAATTTTTATATGTATATACTTTTTACGTTTTACTACATTTATATATGTATCGAATTATATTTTCGATTATTACGATCGTTGATTGTCTACGGACATCGATCAATAGTCTCCGTCCGTACTGGGTCCAATTCCTGGATTCGCCCTTGGGACCCACTATGTTTAAAAAAAAAATACCCACTCACTCATTCGATGCGTGAGAGGTTGTTAACAAAATCACCTCCCTTATCCATTGTAAAAGTAGCATGGTTCAAGCCTCCCGTGGCATGTCCAAGTTGGCAAAGGAAGGGCATTGTTGGGCTTGCAACCTCAGCGTGGGGAGTTCGATTCCTGGTTGGAGCAGCTGAGTGATGTAATAATCAATATTGGTTAGAGCAGTTTGGTGATGTAATAACCATGGAGAAAGGCTTCCTTGGGGTCAGGAGTATAAGTGGTGCTTGAACCCTGATCAATTTGGGCATAACCCGCGGTTTACTTCCGTCAGCTACTGAGGGACCGGTGGTTGGTGGTCCAAGAAATTAGTCTGACTAAATTGGGATACCTGAGTACAAAAAAAAAAAAAAAAAAAAAAGTAGCACGGTTCAAATATCATTACTCTATTTTCGCTCATTCGCTACCTGCCATATCACCATTCAGCCCACCCTATCATCCGTTTTTGTCGTGGGACAATCAGTTACGGATCTGAAACTGGATTTAAATTCAACTCCGTAGCGGACCTCAAACCATCATTAAATATGATTTTCTTTTCCACTTAAAGACAACGTAAATAACCGACTCCAAACGAATAAGCAATTGCCACATGTTGGTTAATATTTTGCCAGCTCATTTTGGGATCAATATTTGTTTGCTTTTATTACGTCACATCATGGAGCTTTCATGACCCACGGTTGGTGTATTAACCTTTATCACAGTTTGTGAATTAAGAGTCAAAATCATTATGAATTTTATAATGATTACATTAATACCAAGAGTAATATTATGTAGTCTTTCAACTCCAATTTAGATGGAGTTAGATAACATATTAAATAAAAAGTGAAATTAATAATATGACTAAATAACATTACTCTAATAATAATTATAGGTGAATACATTTCGATTTGAATAATTTGAGACAATTTTCAAGCCAAACCACTTGGAAGGAATTTAGAATTTTTCTAAACCAAATCAAACAACTTCAATTTTTGATATTTTCCTTTCTCTTATTACTTTCCGTTCTGAACGTTCTTTTGGTATTGAGATCTAACAATAGGAGCTCGATTTCTTCAAAATCTTGTATAAAGTGCTAGATAGAACTTGAAAAAGAAAACCAAACAATAGAGAGATCAGATGTAGCAAACAATAATTAAGAAAATTCAAATCCAATATAAACTAATAAACATAAATTAAACACTTTGTTTCCCAACAATAACGGCAAAAACTAGTTCAAACAAATCACGCAAGTGTATGAAATTGTTGATAAGTGAAAATTCAGTGAGTTGAGAGTATCATCACGAATGGAACAAATTCTAATTAAAGTGTAATAGTCCTATATCGAACTCGAAGTATATAAACGAGAATTTATGTTAGTGATTAGCTAAATTATTCTAAAATAAATGTAAAAAATTGAATTGTAAGCTTATATTGAATGATTGTATTGGATTTTCGAGTGCACCTATTGTTATCTATTACAATTCTTAACTATGTAATCCAATTTTATTCTTGTCTTCTTGGCAAATCAAAATCTTATTGTATTCAACTTTCTTTTCCAAGACAAGTTAATTTTATTCTAGACACAACCCAATCTTATTCCAAGTTTGGATTTATATGAATAGAACACATTGAAACATGTGATTCTCATTAAGATTGCACATGTGATATATATTATTCAAAACATCTATTGTCCATGTGCTAATCACACAGTATTCTAAATGTATTGTAAGCCCACTATTATTACAACAAGCAACTAATTACGCAATTGGAGGCCAATAAATTAAATAAGATAACGAAAATGCAAGATAAATTAAGAAAAATAAGAACAACTAAACTACTTATTTCGAATTAAAATAAATAAGAAAAAGGGATTCATCTTTATGTAACACAAATAAGGATCTAACTTAGCATGATTTTGTATAAATTATAAGAATAATGAATAAATTTCACCCAAAACATAAATGAATGCAAAAGATCTTGATCTTCGATTTCAAGTTATTGATATAATTGACCTTCAATTATTTGCTATGTTGATCTCCTCTTCTAAAACGTGAATTCGCCTCTTGTTCTTGATGATTTTTATGAGACGAATGTGTATTGAGAGGTTAGAGAGAGATTCCCTAATGTGTAGCCCTCGTTTTCTACTTATAATTGCTGGCAATTAAGTCAAAAATTGTATCTAATTGGTTTCCAATTAGAGTTTTAATGGCGAAAAGAAATTGTCTATCTCCCAAATTTCATACATTACTCGCGACAAGTTATTCATTGCGCGTGCCTCACCCAAGACGATTAGCCTTGAGATTGGAATATTTGGATGGCACGTGCTTGCCATCTGCATTTTTCAAAAGTATTTTTTAGTCCTTATTTTTGATCTTTTATTCCCTTAAGTCATTTTCTTGTGCAATTTCCATCTTTTAGCTCAAATTTCATCCAATTGATTCGATATGTTCTTCAATAGACATTTTGTGGTCCAAATTAACTATTGGAAATTTGCAATTCGATCCCCAAACTTCGAATTTCATCCATTTAGCACATTTTTTTGCTCCATTTGTCCAATTTCATGAATATGAATCGAGTTTTTCCTAATAATCTCATATAACAATTCAGATAAGTGTACAAAATTCACTTATCAAGAGGAGAGAGAAACCCCTTAATGGTTTGGCCACTTTCTCTATTTATAGTCATCGAAAATAAGGTAAAAATCGCATCAAAATTGGTTTTTCAGAGGAGTTCTGACCGCAGAAGGAAATTGGCTCGTCTGACCGAAAAGTGGTCCCTAAATAGCATTGCATGTGCATTGGCATAGAAAACCAGCCTCGGGTTTTTAATTTTTGGCTGGTGCATTCACCCCACCTGAAGTTTTGGGGACTGACATTTTGGTCACTAATCTTTCATTTCTAGGTAAAATTCAAGTCCTTTGGTTTCCAACCTATTCTAAATGATGCCGTATGATCTTCAAGCATCATTTTGTGGTCCGAATCAAATAAATAATCATATTTCACCGATTTTCATTTTTTCTTCAATTTTACATCCGATCATTGAGTTTTATCTAATAAACAATAAATACAGGAGATTAGACCATAATTAATCATAAGAACTTCCAAATATTCATATTTAATGGCATATATGAGTGTATAAAATATACATATTATAATGATAGATTTACTTCAATGTAATATCACATGATTTATTTAATTGAACCTATCAAGTGTGACCGCATAAACTAATACTTTAGCACCATGCTACTAGATAGTATTGTACTTATATTTAACCTTTGTTTGGTAGAAAAACTTAGATTTTAATCAAAGTCAAATTATACAATTAATTTTATCGATATATTTCATAGGATTCATAATTTTTTAACCACATATTTTATCATCTATTATCAAAATCTATTAAAAAATGATTTTTAATCCCCAACAAACAGGGGTTTAATGAATTGAAAGTTTCAACACTCTACTTCTCATATTATTTAAATACTAGTCAAAGCCCGTGCAATGTTGTGGGTTATGATACTTTTGAAAGTTATGTTAGTGTCGAAATTAATGGATAAGTTAAACTATTTAGATTGAAATGTATTTTGGCTACAATACATGTTTTCAATTTGTTGATATCTTTTTAAGGAGATAATGAAATTCAATCTAATCCTCATTTTTCTACCTATTGAGGTAAGACATTATGTCTCATTCTTCTCGTGCTCATAGAATCTCCAATTACATGTATCGGTTGCACTAGTATTTAATTTCTTTACAAAGACCCTATGCAAGATATATGTAGTCAAGACTAATTAATTAATAATAATACATTACAGAATTTAGAACAAATCAATGGTCTCTATCAGTATTAAAATCACAACACAATGAAAACTTCCATCATAGAGGCACAAAGAATGACAAACGATCACTTAACTTCATAAATTCCATCGAATATCTTTTCAACATACTCTAATGATACCGTATATTAAATCAACTTAAAAAAAAATCAAAATAATTCACTTCATAGAAGATGTTTGTCTACCAATATTGCATGATGTAGGAAAATTCTTCTGAAAATCATTGAATTCCTTCAATATCCATTTTGACGCCATAAATTTACACTTTTTAACTATAAATTTACCATTTTTAACTGTAAAAATTGAAGAAAAATGAAATTGATAGAAATTGATGTGAGTATGGGGATTGATGGTGAGTAGAAAAGAAAAATTAACGATTATGATTTTATATTTAATAATTTAAGATAAAAACTGAAAAAATGAAATTGAGAGAAAATAGTGTGAGTATAGGGGTTGATAGTGGGTAGAAAAAAAAAATTAACGATTATGATTTTACGTTTAATAATTTCAGATCATTTGTATATTTAAACTTAATCGAATATATATTTATTATTATCATATTTTAAGTTTTTTTTAAAAAAAATTTAAATCGATCCAAATGAATATTCATATCGTGAAATATCGAATCAAACGTTGTAAAAAAAATAAAGTTTGAAAAAAGGATATTGGAATGATGTTGAGATTGAAAATAAATATAAACAATCATGACTTTACGTTGCATAATTAATGTAAAATTATTTTTAATATTTAAAATTTATCGATCATATATTTATCATGGCCGTACTTCAAGATTTCTAACAAATTTTAAATTGCTTAAAACGCATATTTGTAACTTAAAATACTGAATCAAACGAAAAAAAAAGAAAAGAAAAAGAAAAAAATCAGCTTAATTTAAGATCATTCAGAAAAAAGGATATTGGAATGAGGTTGAAATTGAAAATAAACATAAACAATCATGACTTTACGTTTCACAACTAATGTAAAATTATTTTTGATATTTAAAATTTATCGACCATATATTTATCATGGCCGTACTTCAAGATTTTCAACAANAAAAATTGAAAAGAAAAATGAGATTGAGAGAAATTGTTGTGAGTATGAGAGTTGATGGTGGGTAGAAAAGAAAAATTAACGAATATGATTTTACGTTTAATAATTTAAGATAATTTTTATATTTAAATTTAATCGATAATATATTTATTGTTATCATATTGTAAGCTTTTTTATAAAAATTTAAATTGATCCAAATGAATATTCATATCGCGAAATATCAAATCAAACATTGTAAGAAAAATAAAGTTCGAAAAAAGGATATTGGAATGATATTGATATCGAAAAGAAACATAAACAATCACCACTTTACGTTTCACAATTAATGTAAAATTATTTTTGATATTTAAAACTTATCGACCATATATTTATCATGGTCGCACTTCAATATTTTCAACAAATTTTAAATCGGTTAAAACGTATATTTGTAACATAAAATATTGAATCAAAAAAAAAAAAAAAAGAAAAAAAAGAAAAGAAAAGGCTCAAGCGGCTTAGTCAAGCCGAGCCATGGCTCGGCTTCTGGCTTATGAACAGTAACAAATACCAACTCTTTTATATATAGTTAGATTAGATATTCAAATATATTAACCAGCATCATCTAAAAAAATATTAATTGAAAAAGGGAAAAACAACAAATACTCATTTAAAGAAGTAAAATGAAGAGATAAAAAAGAGCTTGTTATTGTGCATAATTTTTTTTTATATAACTTGTTGACCTCCGAATTCAACAAGAATCGATTATAAAAAGATCCTAGTTCCTTTCCCTTCCACGTGTATGTTATCTGCACACTCGGACACCATATTAGATTGCACGAGAAGTAGCTTCGAGGGGAAGCGACGATCATGTGCACTTATTTTGAGTGATACTAAGTACGAGTACTTATAGGTGGAAGAGATCTCTCGGATGCTTGACAGGTGATCTCATTCTTATAGCTCAATTGTTATGTTCAATTGTGTCAGCACATAGTCACATAGGCTTGTGTAGGTTAAAAAGTTGTGATTGGATAGGGCGTTGTCGTTGTGGAGTTATCACATAATACACTCACCAGTGTACTTTGTTTAACTTGGTCGAGGAGAGGTAATACGAACTCACGTAGCAATTGAAGTTACGAAACTCGCGATAGATTAGATCAAAACTCAAGAAAGCCAAAAATCCATGTTTGAAAAGCTCGATCCATTAAATTATTGAATCAAAGATCCAAGACAATCGCCAACAATATCTTGACCTCGTGATCACAAAATTTATGAACCTTACTTAAATTGTTGAACGTCACAAAGAGTATGAATCTTTGATAAGTTTGGATAGTTTGAATGCCACAAATATTGAAAATATTGATAAGTTTTTTTAGTTAATAACAAGATAGAAAGTGAAATTTCACATTCTGATTAATTCTAAAAAAAAAATTAATGTCTTTATTGAACAATGAATGTGTCTTTTATAGACATAAAATAAACTCTTAATTAAAGTAAAACTCTTATTCTAAAGAAAAATACAAATAAACTAGAAAACAAATCAGAATAAGACTAAAATACTACAAATAACGAAAATACACTTAAACTAATTTAAAACTTAAAAACGCAAAAATGGACCCCTATACAACTTAATTTCACCTTCAAAGTTTGACAAAGTCGTTCAACAAACTTGTGCAGAATCAAAATACGTTTCCAATTTGTACATATGAGCGAAAATTCGACATTTGAGTTGAAAGTTATACTCATTTTTGTACATCCTGTGTGTCTTCGCACATACTTCATATTCATTCTATTTTCTGATTGATTTAGGATCTTCTTTTCTAATTGATCCGTATTACTCCGAAACATGCAAGAGATCTTTGTTAGCTTGTCTTTCATGATTCTCTCTCTCTTCAAGAAGATTCGTCATCGAATCTTGACATTGAAATTGAATATGTTTTTCTTCCTGAACTTTCTTCATTTTTTTTTCTTGAAATTTCTTGATTTTTATCGACCTATCTTTGCTGTTTTTTTAACTCAAAAATAAAAAGAGAATAATAATAATAATAAACAAAACCCGATTTTAGAGTAAAAACTTTGATACCAATTGATGTGAATCCTCGTAGTAATTGAAATTACGAAACCTACAACAGATTAAATCAAAACCCAAGAAAGCCTAGAATCAACGTTTGAAAAACTCGACTTAATAAATTATTGAACCATAGAATCAAGACAATCGCCAATAATATCTTGACCTCATGATCACAAAATTTATGAACATTACTTAAATTGTTGAATGCTAGAAAGAGTACAAATCTTTGATAAGTTCCGATAATTTGAATGCCATAAATATTGGAAATATTTGATTAAGTTTTGTTCTGTTAAGAACAATATAAAAAATGAAATTTCACAATATGATTAATTCTAAAAAATTAATGTCTTTATTGTACAATGCATGTGCCTTTTATAGACATAAAATAAATTCTTAATCAAAACAATACATCAGTTCTAAAGACAAATCCAAATAAACTAGAAAACTTCAAAACAAATATAAATAAGACTCAAATACTACAAATAACAAAAATACCCTTAAACTAATTCAAAACATAAAAATGCAAAAATGGACCCTTAAACAATTGAATTCACCCTCAAAGTTGGACATGGTCATCCAACAAACTTATACAGAAAATCAAAGAAGTTTTTGGATTGTACTCATAAACGAAAATTCGACAATCGAGCTAAAAGTTATACTCATTTTTGCACATCCTGTGCTTTTTCGCACATACTTCATATTCCTTTCATTTTCTAATTGGTTTAGGATCTTCTCTTCTAATTGATCTGTGTCACTTCGGAACATGCAATGGATCCTTGTCAACTTGTCTTCAATGATTCTCATCACGAGGCTTGAAGCAGAATAAAAGGCGGGGCCTAAGGGCATGTAGAAGATGAAATGTCTACCTCGATAAAGACGTGTAGAAGAGGCGATGTAAAGTTGATTGCTGATCTTTCTTGGTTTTTTGCTAGTTAGCTGTAGCGGCGGACCCAGCACCCGGTGAGGGGGAGCGGTTGCCCGTACTGGGCTCCTTCGGAATTTATAGGTGCAGACGCATAGTTGAAGTTTTCAGAGCCATTAATGCGACTGTGAAGACAAGGAATTGCAGAATTGGGGAAGATTAGTTGTGGGCCTTTTTTTTGCTTGGGCCTTTTTTTAGTTGGCCCTTTTTCTTTGAAAAGCAATGGCCCATTATTCATTAAGTGAATTTAGCTGGAAACCCAATGCCCAATTGCCCATATTAATTTCAATTTTTTCGACATTTCATTATGGAAAAAAATCAAAAGTAAGGTGTTTAAGTTTCTAAATTCAAAAATCAGGTTTTTAGTTTAAAAATTCAAAAATCAGGTTTTTTATTTATTTTTATTAAATAAAGATAATAAAGTCACATTTTTGTGATTAATGGTCACATATTCATAATTATAAGTCACGAATTTATTTACTGGTCACATATCGTCAAATTTTTTGGTCACAAATTATTTCGAGGTCACAGATCAAAAAATTT
>CAIGRF010417393.1:8727-20100 GCA_903798235.1 Fraxinus ornus | reverse complement strand
TTCACCTCCACAGTCACTCACTGGCCTCACCCTCTACTTCCTCTGATAAACGATTTTCGAATGTTTGATTTGAAGAAGGAGAGAAGGGGATAGAAGAAGAGAGGCGAAAAATATGAAGACGGATAGAAATGATTTAGGGTTTGCACCGTCATCCCAAATTTAGACGCGCAAAACGGCGTCATTCCGAACAAAATGAGCAGCAAATGACGTCATTTCGGACGATCCAAAATGACGTCGTTTTGGACAAAAATGTGAACAATGAAGGATGGATTCACTCTTATTATATTGTAAGGATTAGTGGGTTTATAAATAGGGTAATGCTACACTTACAAAAAATTTGACATAATATTTTACCAACTTGACACATGGCGGCCCCCCATTTGGGAGGCGATTGGGCCCACAGCCGCCCCCAAATAGGGGGCCGCCATGTGTCAAGTTGGTAAAACATTATGTAAGATTTTTGGTACAACTAGATACAGCCGCCCCCAAATAGGGGGCCACCATGTGTCAAGTTGGTAAAACATTATGTAAAATTTTTAGTACAACTAGATTTATCCTTATAAATATTTCATTAATAGATGAATATTAAAAGATTTGGATAGATTTCAAGTTTAAAAATAAATATAATCGAATCTTCTGAAATCTCACAGCATTTGATGAGATTCTTAGGAAATTTATAGAAATTTATTAGAATTTTTAATATTTGAAAATCTATCAAAATCTTAGGGTGTGTTTGAGCCACATTATTTTGATAGAATGTATTCTGGAATAGTAGATTGATGAAGAATGTGTGGTTGAAAAAAAAAAATTTATTGATGTGATAGAAAATATTATTTTATTGAAAAATGCGTGGTTGAAAATGAGTAGAAGAATGAAAATGAAAATTTTAATGTGTACCAAACAGGGGCTTAATCGTTATCTAAAAGTAAAAGAATTGAAAAGTAATTGTCTTTCTAGGACGACCTTTTAATACATCAATAAATTCTCGAATGACAAACATATAAACAAAGCGGGTAGCTTTAATTAATAATTGTCAGCAGAAAACCAAAAAATTCGTCGCCTTCTCACGTACTAGTATACTACTACTTATATTGGGGAAAAAGTTACAGAAATAAATGGATACAAAATCTCTGAAACATCGGACCTCGGATTTCTCGGCTCCTGTTTCTCCAGGATCGTCTATCTTTTTATAAGCAAAAAAGCTTCCCTGCCAGAATTTTTTTAACAGAGGCTTTGACCGCCTCTCACATTAGCCGGGCCCAGGTGAATAAAAAAATGCAAAAAAAAGTGGACCCCACCCCTATTGTGAGGGTCGGTCAGTGCTTCGATCAGCCGTTTTCGGGTAATGCAGCACGGTTCTTTTATAAGCTTAGGTACCTTTTTAAAAAAAATTAGATACCTATTAATTTCAATTTTTCTTTTATATGCTTTGATTGTTGTTTTAATCGTGTAATCTGTAATAGGTTTTTCTATATTTGACGAATGAATTGGAAATTTTGGCGATTGTTTGAAAAAAAAATAATCTTCATGTATTTTTATGCGTATAAGCGGATTATTGCTTGCTTGATTTTAAAAGAAATTGGAAATTTTCACGAATCGTGTATTCAGATTTCGATTTTGCGATCATATTCTGTTGAGATTTTTGGTTGATAATCGATTTTGCAGCTTGATTTTGCAGCAATATTAATTTATTAAAAAATGTGTGGTTACAAAGTAGAGAGAAAAATATATATTTATTTTGAAAAAAAAAATGAGAATGAAACAAGGTCAAAAAATTTATGTTGTATTTATAGAAATGAAATTATTTTCATTGGTGGATATGGGCTGACTATCCAATCTAAAAGTCTCTAAAAGCCCAATCACAATTCCGAATTCCTAGGGCTTCTGAAATCTCAACGCTTACGAGCACACCGCACACAGCAATTAAGTTGGCATGCAGTAAGGTATTAGCTCAGCTCTCTGATCATGAATTGTTAATTTACATTTTTGCATAAGATTTGTCTCTATGATGATGAATTTGTTATACATATGACCTTTTATTCCTGAGAAGTTTTCAGTGCTTTAATAATTTTGGAGACCTGAAGTGAAGAGACAAAATTAATTTTCTTTTTTCTAATCCATTGATACTTAAAAGAGTCCAGCTTTTGCATATGTATTGGGTTGCTAGATCTGGATTCTGTTTTCCTTTTGTTTTTTTTGGCTAATATTTATTTGTCCAAACTGTAAATTCCGGCGGAGCCAGCTCGGCGGCCGCCCTGGCTCGCCGGGTGCTGGCTCCGCCGCCAACTAACAGGAAGACTGTTTTGGTCTTGGTGGTTATAACTTATAATGACTTTTCTTGTCAACATTTGTTATGATATGTGACTATTCCAACAAGAACATTTTACTTCTCTAAACATTATTATACGATAATTTTTTTTAAAACCTAAAAACAGGGTCTCCATGGCTATTTTTGCATTTTGCCACCACCTAAAAATACAATTTTTGTAGAATACATGCCAGTGAATCATATGCACACAGAGGGATGTAAAAAATCATGCCCACAAGTAAATTTATTGAAAGAAAGATAATGGTGAACACAAATCCACACAGCAGGTCCCTAAACCCTCTGGGCTTCACCATCCACCAGCCACCTGTCCATTATTATATGTAATGTCCATTCAAAAGCACACACTACTTGGGTTGTGCTTTTAGATTGGTGATATCTTTGGATGTTATTGGGACTTTGTTCCCCTTGTTGAAATAGATTCTCAAATAAGCAAAAATGAACTAATTAAATGATTAAAGCATGTTTGGTAAATAAGCCTAGGGGTGGGCAAAACCCAAACCAACCCACGAAAATTGACCAATCCGACCTGGTTCGGTCTGTTTTTTGGTGTTTTTAGGTGGGTTTCGGGTATCGGGTTATGCTGTCGGGTTGGTTTGGGTCGGGTTGTGGGTTAAGCAATACAACCCGGTAAAACCCGACCCGACCAACATAAAAAATTGAAAAAAAAAAGGCAATTAAATATAAAAGGTAAAGAAATCCTAGATATTTCACTGAATCAGTCGACCTTTTCTTCTTCAATCCATCCCGCCGCATTGCACAGAAGGCCCTAATCTTCTCTCAGTTTCCCGTCCAGACGTCAAGTCATTTTCTCTCAACTTGTGGGGTGGGTTTTGATCGACTCAAAGGTAAATCTATTCTATCACTTACCCGATTCAGTTCAAGATTCGCACAAATCTATTTTTCTTATTTGATTTATCTGATTCTATTTATTGACTGTTTCTTTTGTTTTTTAGTTACTTCCTTCCAAGAGTGGACTGAAACTGAAATGCGAAAGCAAGTTTTTTATTTTTTTTATTTTTTTTTATTTTTTATATATAATTATTTCTGCATTTTCCCTTTCGCCGGCACACCTCCTGGCCATGATTCTTGTTCTTTATATTTTTGGAACTAGAATATTACTCTTTCAGTTTTCTGGCTTTAGATGCAGTGTGTTCCCTTTTCATTAAAATAGTGGAATAGGCATTTTGATAATTATTATCTGAAATAAGACTAAAAAATGACTGTCAACAGACTAAAAAACCCACATCTTTATGAAAGAGGGTTGAGACTTGAAATTGAATTTTTTTCATGACAAAAACCTGCTAATGGCATTATTAAGGTCACAAGAACTTTCCATTCTAAAAAGGACGTGGAGTTCGATAGTTTGAAATGGCGCACACAAAAGTAAAAGAAGGTACCGCTTTCGTGGATGGTGAAACCGGCATAATAGAAGACCACCAATTTTAATCACTGAGCCAAAAACTGGATTGATATAGAATGGTAAAAGGAAAAGTTTCATATTTCACATGAAAGGCATGAATGAAATTTAGATGTCTGACATTAGGGTGTGAAGTTGAAATTTTCTCAACGTGTAGCATGAAAGAAATTAACTTCAGATACTCATAAGTAATCAATGTATAGACGTCAATGCATTTGAGCTCCTGTCATGAAGTTGCTGAGTTGTAGCATGTACTTTTATCCTCTAAATAGGATTATGATTTCATTAGATTTAATTCTGAGATGCAATATTTACTCAGTAGATGGCTGTAATAATTGTATTTGGGTGACTTTTTATTCGAATGGTTGTACGTTGTATTAAATATGAAGGCCTGTTTGGTTTGGATTTTACAATTCTACAGTAAATCAATTCTCATTTTTCAACCACACATTTTTCAATAAAATAATATTTTACATCACATCAATACATTTTTCTTCTTTTTCAACCACACATTTCTCATCATATCACTATTCAAAATCAATTCTTCCTCCAAAAAATCTAAACCAAACAAGCTTTTAATCTTATTTGGAAGACGTATTGGTTTTATTTGAAATATATGGTAATAAATTACGCTTTGTCCAACCCGACCAAACCCGACCAACATTTGATTTGATTGGGTTGGGTTGGGTTGAAATTAGATCAAACCGACCGTGTTGGGTTGGGGGGAAAACCGATTCAATCCAACCCACGCCCACTCCTAAATGGAGCGATAAATGGGGCAAGGGACTTGCCCCGTCCCGCCCCGATTCCGTTCCGTCCCGTCCCGCTTTAACCGGGTATGGGTATGGGTATGTGTATGAGGTAAGGTAATAAAAATACCCGACGGGACGGGGGTGGGATTGGCCGACCCGTCCCATACCCGCCCTGTTGCCATCCCTAAATTATTTAATGTGATAAATGAAAAATTACTTTTTTGCCCCTTTTAAAATATTCAAAATGTGGTCAACATTAGATTTTTTATCAACTAACAGAATTATGGACGAAAATTGTCCAAAAGAGTTTCACCTGCAACATTTGAAAATATTAGGGGTGACAGATACAATAAATCAAAGGTTTGGAAAAAAGTTTGCTAGTGTTTCAAAGTTCAATTATCCCTTTTTTTATTCTGAAATGCAAAACTCTTTATTTCCTCCAGGTTCAAGCGGATCTTATAAATTTTTCTTGCCATTGCTGGAATTATCCCTTTTTTTATTCTGAAATGCAAAACTCTTTATTTTCTCCAAGTTCAAAGGGGGTTTTAGAGTCTGTATAAATTTTTCTTGCAATTTATATAGAAAATTAGCTGAAATCAATACAAATCTCGGAAAATCGCTAAAAAGCAAAACAAGTTATGGTCTTTTTTTATTCTGAAATGCAAAGCTCTTTATTTCCTCCAGGTTCAAACGGGTTTTAGAGTCTATATAAATTTTTCTTGCAATTGCTGGAATTATCCCTTTTTTATTCTGAAATGCAAAGCTCTTTATTTCCTCCAGGTTCAAAGGGGTTTTATAGAAAATTAGCTGAAATCAATACAAATTTCGGAAAATCGCTAAAAGGCAAAACAAGTTATGGTTTTTGGTCAGGTTGTGATAGGGCCGCCAGGCTCCGGCAAGACCACTTACTGCAATGGCATGTCCCAATTCCTCCAACTCATTGGACGGTAAGACTATCTCTTTCACAGTTTAAGTATTTTCTTCGATAATCCTATTATAATTTTTGATAATTTAATTGAGTGCAGGAAAGTTGCAGTTATTAATTTGGATCCCGCCAATGATGCTTTGCCGTATCCAGTTTGTTTAATATTTTTTTAAACTTAATTAAATTGTATTATGTGTTGTGTTTGAGTTATTTCCTTATGTTATAAAGATATGAATGTGCTGTAAATATTGAGGATCTCGTTAAACTCAGCGATGTAATGGGTGAGCATTCCCTTGGTCCTAATGGAGGTAAAGATTGTTGAGTGTATATTTTTGATTTTCCGTATAGTATTATACATTTTCAAATACTATACATTTATACCGTTTTTGCATAATCAATATATTTTACTACAATTATGGGCTCGTGCCAAGTTGGGTAATTCCTCGTTGTGAAGAATGTTTTATAATGGCTTACAGGTCTGGTGTATTGCATGGATTATCTGGAGAGTAATATTGACTGGTTAGAATCCAAATTGAAACCCCTGCTCAAAGGTTATGGCATCTAACTTTTGCTTGTTGTGCTTGGTTATCTTTTTGGTACATGTTCCGTGTATATTTCAACCAATAACTAGTCATGAAGGAAAGGAGGAGAACCAATGCACATAAAAAACAATATCTTGTCATACAGCGCACTCACTCATCTAAAGGCAGAAGTTGCAAATACCCCAAAATACAAAGCAGCATTTGGGATTTTGTACCAGCTCTCTTGTTGTATTTAAGGTTGTATTGTTTGCTTCTTGGTAACATTCTTTTTCATAGAAAAGAGAAATATAATTATTTGAAGAAATGATATAACAGGACTACCTTTTGATCCAAGAATATGCAATTTGTCTTTTTGGATTCTTGAATTGTTACATCGTCTCTTCTTAAATTATTAGTAAAAAAGTAGAAACTGATGTTTTCAAAACTCAGTAGTTTTTCATTTCAATAATTCAGTCTGAGTGTATTGGTTGATACAAGGATGGTGTCATTTACGAGATACAAGTTGGTTTACTGGTATGAGATCCTGAGGAACACAGAACACTATATGTTCCTCATGTCCTCCGAGAATAGATTCTGGGTATTAGATGAGCTCAGTCCTTGGCTAAATTTTGCTGAGTTTGATAGTACTTGGACAATTCTAAATCTGATTTTGGTAGGTTTTGGCTCAACGGCGTTATACCATTATATTCTATAACTATCCATCACCAAGTTAACCAACCTTTTGTTGATTCATACTTGGACCCAACACAGTAAAGTTTGCAAACAAACAGTTCATTCAAGAGCAGGAAAAGAATTAACATGCTGCTGATAATTGGCTGATATAGTGTTTATCATAATAAAATTGAAAAATTTGTTAGAATTGACAAAGTATGCTTCCTTGAATGATTTATCATGCTACTGATAATTTACCTGATATAATGTTTGAACATGTCTATCAAAACCCATACTGGAAGCGTTAGCTTACACAATCTGCATATACGATGCCAAAGTTAGACAGCTGTTTTTTATATACTACTGCATTGAATGATAAAGAGTGCAGAAACTACAGCATTTTTTGTTACGAGTATACGTGTCCATCTGAAAACAATATTATTTCTTTGCTCATTTTTCTCTCCATGAACCCCATATGCTGTTAGATGTCATGTCTGAACGTGCTATCTATATTCTCAGTAATCTAGTTTTCAGTTCTCAGCCAATGTAACATTTTTGTGATCATAGCAGCTCAAAATGGACGTTATTTTGCAGATCACTATCTACTCTTTGATTTCCCTGGCCAAGTCGAACTCTTTTTCCTTCATGAAAGTGCAAAAAGAGTTATTATGAAACTCATAAAGAAGTTAAATCTCAGGGTATGAGTTTTTTCTTTGAAAAGATCGATTAGTTTCTTCACCATGAAACTCAGCCAGGAAGTTGAATGTTGGGAATCTAAATTTATCTCTTAGAAGCGATATGTCATTTGTTTTAACACTTGACGGGTCCTCAACGATAAGAATGTGACTGACTGCTTCTGATCTATTGATGCTTTTATGATCGGTCTCTCAATGGAATTTCTCTGCTTTTTGCAGTTGACTGCAGTTCACTTAGTTGACGCCCATCTTTGCAGTGATCCTGGGAAGTATGTTAGCGCATTGCTTCTTTCTTTATCAACCATGCTACACTTGGAACTTCCTCATGTCAATGTTTTGTCTAAGATTGATCTTATTGAAAACTATGGGAAGCTTGGTTAGCTCATTGTTTTCTCGCTTAAAATGCTCGTATTTTCAATATTGAAAATTTGATACTTTTTGATCTCATTTGTTCCTGTTTTGCAGCTTTCAACCTTGACTTTTACACAGATGTGCAAGATTTATCTTATTTACAGCAACAACTTGACCAGGATCCTCGTTCTGCTAAGTATAGGTATGACTTCAATCTGATTCCTTTACAAAGTCTCAATAATTATCAAACAATTATGGTTGTCTTGGAGAACCCTATTTTCATCTGCTTGAATCCTTGTTTAGATGGAAATATTTGTTGCTTAGATGTTAGTATGTTACACATTGCTACATTGGGTAGTCTTTGTCGTGGTAAATCTTGTAGGTCATGTGATTCTATCATGTGATGTTCAGACTCTTCAAAATAGACGAAGTACGACACGGGTAGGGTAAAGGATATGTGTCGGATCCTTCAAATTTCAATTGAACACTTCGCCATGTCCGCTCTTTTTTTTCCTTCCCTTTTCTTCTTGCCCGTTTCCGCTCTTTGTAAACCTAGTGCCGCCGTCGAGGGGTGGAGGAAGTTGGCGGCACTAGATTTTTCCTTTTTTCTTTCTTCTTTCCCTTTCTTCGTTTTTTTTCCTTCTTTCCCTCTCTGTATCAATGGTTTAGGGCTTTATTTGTATAAAAAAATGGAAATGAGTGCTATATAGTGCTATTTAATGTTCCACTAAATCCAAATTGCAATCAAATCCCTCATTTTCTATTTTATATAATATTTTGTAATTAACTTCCCATAATTGAAAATTAAGGGTGTGTTTGAGCCACATTATTTTGGAAAAATGTATTCTGGAATAGTAAATTGATGGAGAATGTGTGGTTCAAAAAAAGGAAAAGTTATTGATGTGATATGAAATATTTTTTTATTGAACAACGTGTGGTTAAAAATTAGTGAAAGAATGAGAATGAAATTTTCAATGTGTACCAAACAGGGGCTAAACCCCAAAATTCTATTTTATTCATTTTAACCCCTTATTCAATACTCATTTCTTTCTTTGTGAACAATTAATTTTGGTCTATTTAAAACGAGATCTTGGATTAGTAAAAAATTGTAGTTTTAAAGACGTACCTATGGACCCATGTCCGAAATTTGGACTCTTTTTAACCATGTCCTCGTATCCTATATTTTTGAAAATAAAAAATTGACACTTAAATATGTCCCCGTATCCGATTCCGAACATCATAGATTCTACCAATGGACAGAAAGGAATGGAAATGTTCTTATGATTGGTGCATGGTATCATGTTATATTTGCTCATTTCATAAAGTGAGAAAAAAAGAAATAATCAAGATCTAAGTTGTTTTTAGACTCGAATAGGACCAACGATTTTAGAATCCCTATACACATCCGCCTTAAAGCTCGCCTAAGAATGTNTTTTTTTTCCTTCCCTTTTCTTCTTGCCCGTTTCCGCTCTTTGTAAACCTAGTGCCGCCGTCGAGGGGTGGAGGAAGTTGGCGGCACTAGATTTTTCCTTTTTTCTTTCTTCTTTCCCTTTCTTCGTTTTTTTTCCTTCTTTCCCTCTCTGTATCAATGGTTTAGGGCTTTATTTGTATAAAAAAATGGAAATGAGTGCTATATAGTGCTATTTAATGTTCCACTAAATCCAAATTGCAATCAAATCCCTCATTTTCTATTTTATATAATATTTTGTAATTAACTTCCCATAATTGAAAATTAAGGGTGTGTTTGAGCCACATTATTTTGGAAAAATGTATTCTGGAATAGTAAATTGATGGAGAATGTGTGGTTCAAAAAAAGGAAAAGTTATTGATGTGATATGAAATATTTTTTTATTGAACTACGTGTGGTTAAAAATTAGTGATAGAATGAGAATGAAATTTTCAATGTGTACCAAACAGGGGCTAAACCCCAAAATTCTATTTAATTCATTTTTACCCCTTATTCAATACTCATTTCTTTCTTTGTGAACAATTAATTTTGGTCTATTTAAAACGAGATCTTGGATTAGTAAAAAATTGTAGTTTTAAAGACGTACCTATGGACCCATGTCCGAAATTTGGACTCTTTTTAACCATGTCCTCGTATCCTATATTTTTGAAAATAAAAAATTGACACTTAAATATGTCCCCGTATCCGATTCCGAACATCATAGATTCTACCAATGGACAGAAAGGAATGGAAATGTTCTTATGATTGGTGCATGGTATCATGTTATATTTGCTCATTTCATAAAGTGAGAAAAAAAGAAATAATCAAGATCTAAGTTGTTTTTAGACTCGAATAGGACCAACGATTTTAGAATCCCTATACACATCCGCCTTAAAGCTCGCCTAAGAATGTGGTAGAGCAAGAAAATCTCATGGCACTTATTATGAAGCAGGTTTTGGAGGTGTACACCTCATTTGTGTGAGGCCCATGCCTTACAGCACTGCCTCAAGGTTTGTGAGGTGTGTGCTCCTTAATTCTCTAGACTTGTATAATTTGCTTTACGTGTGGACGGCAAAACATAAAATTTTTGATTGACCCATTTATTAATAGCCCACTACCTCCAAAACATTAAAAAATTATGGGGCATTTTTACCATGAACTAGTGAAAACAGATCGAAATCAAATAGAATTGGCCGATTCGACTCGGTTTCTCTACTAAATGGGTCAATTATGGGATCATGCATCGAGAATCAGTTGGTTTCAGTTAGATTCTTGGTACTGCCTTGAGAAACAATAATAAATTCGATTTTCTTGAATCTCTTTTTGCTTGCACCAAGATGAATTAAATCTTTGAACACTAATCCCCAAAATTATCTAACGTCAAAATTCCATTTTGCATACGTTTCTTTTTTCCTTTGCAGCAAAACTAATGGGTAATCGAAATTCAAGTCTAAATAATTTTATAAATACTTTACAAATTCATAGCTTTAATGAAACCCAATAGGAAAAAATACATTTTAAGTTCAATATTTCATAAGATTTCAAATTTCTTATTGTGTCCAGAGTAATTAAGATCCTTGTGGATTACTAAAGATAATCAAGTTATAAGTAGTACTACATGTATTTTAACATATATTGTTATATGTAGTTTCTTAAGAATCAATTTTCGATCGAGATTTTATTGTTTATGTTGTGTTTCATAGTTTATCCTTTTTTTTTTTTAATCTTAACCTTTAGGGCTGGACAAAAGTCCCCAACCGGACCAAAACGAACCTGAACCGAACCGAACCGAATCGAGCGATTCTTCATAAGTTAAATACCCGAACGGGTACCTGAATCGAGAACCGATGGGTTTGAGTTGGGTCTCGGGTCTAGACCAAGAACCGAAGAACCGAATAAGAATCGAAACTAAATATTTTTTTATTTTTTTTATTGAATTAATTAAATGATTTTATTTTTTCTAAATAAATTAACAACTTAATTAAATAAGACATGGAGTTTGGAGCTAAAGTTCCTCTTCGTAGAATCTAGCATAAAGCAGGACCGTTACAGATATCTGGGTTTTCATTTTGTGTACTTTTGGGGTGAAATTGACATGAATTTGTTGGACTAAATCAGGCCACTAGTTCATCTTGTATCGTCTACTTAATTAATGAGATTAGAATCTAAAGGGGCAAGGTAAATTATACATGAGTTCCACCATCTTCCACACCCCCATCCCTTCTCTTCTCCAGTAGCAGGTTCCTTTTCTTCTCTCTGTTCCC
>CAIGRF010417373.1:26702-48861 GCA_903798235.1 Fraxinus ornus | reverse complement strand
TATTTGACTAGAGGAGAGTGCCATGTCAGCATTAAGTAAACAATTCGGGAGATTGTGTAGTACGTTTAGCTTTTTCCGGCATTATATGTACAATCCCGCTACTCGTACGATGAGCTTGACAACGTACTTTACAATGTGACATGGAAAATGGAAAAATAAAATAAAAGAAAAGAAAAACCATATCCACAAAGACTTTTCAAAAGCACTCCCTGCTCATTTCCCCATTTGGAAACCCTCCAAACCGACGAAGTATTTTCCCTCGAAATCGTGAGTTTTCAGGCACCATGTCGTTTGACGCCATCTGCTAAGTCTCACTTTTGACAGTCTCCTCCATTCCAGATGATTCTCCAGACCTCACCGTTGAAGATCGACAAAACCATCATCGTCTCAATGCTTCAACTGTCGCGAAACAACCAAGACACACCTCAGGCGTCCATCAAATCCTACTTCATACACGATATTGCGACTCGAAAGATAAGGATGTGGTTTAAATTCATGATTTATTTTTCGTATCTTGTGAATTGAGTGGCCGTTGTTGGTTGTCAATTTTTATGTATTTTTTTTTTTTTTTTCAATCACGTATCAGCCTATCTCTTAATTTCCCTACTTTGTGGGGGAGCGTAAGTGCTTGAATACGCTGCTGCCATTTTTATCTCAAGCATCACTGAAATTTTAGTTATTGTTATGTATGAGTTGGTGTTCAAAAGGGTATGCTTTGGTTAAGTATAGCAAAAATGTTATTTGATTATGAATTGCTTTTGAATGAAATTTGAGGAGAATTCTTTCCTTTATTTCAGTTGTTGGCATTGTGAATGGAGTAGCTAATGTTGGTTGTCTTTTTCTATTTTTTTTTTTCATTTCATCGTTTATCAACCTATCACTTAATTTTCCCCATTTCATAGAGAACATGATTGCTTGAATATGTTGTTGCACTTTTTATCTTCTCCATCTTTGGAATTTTAGTTACTATAAATCAATTGGTGCTCAAAAAGGTATGCTTTGGTTATTTGTAGCAAAAATGTTTTATGATTTTCGTTTCTTATGGTATGCTCATTCATAATTCCCCATGTGCTTGCATTCTCAGAATGGTGGGAAAGAATTCTGGAGTATGTCAGGGGTGCATAAGGGACACATCTTCGTCGACTGCTCATTAAAACGTTGATGCCCACAATGTACCAATGGGTTTCAGAAGTTTTTTGAGGTTGAAAGGGAGACTGTTAACAAAGGCAAGTTCTTCAAATGTTGTATTATTAAGTGTGGATTTTAGGAGTGGTGCGAAAGAAGAGAAGGAATCGATGAATTGAGTACCGTTAGCTTTACCAAGGCTAAAGCAGTGACGAATGAAGCATTTGACGATATGGCCCGTATGTTCCAATCGCAAGTTCGACCTAATGACGAAGAAGAAATACGTATTTCTGTGAATTTGATGATCCACAAGGGAAAAGGCATTGTTGAAGGGAATGCAGATCGAAAATTGTAAGCTTGAGTAGCGGTTAATGTTTGATTAGCTTTAAGGGGTTTTGTGTATGTATTAAGTGAACAAACAACTTTTGTTTGTACAATAATTTTGTAGCTCCATGTAATAGCTACATTCTATCTAACTTTTGTGACTTCAATAAACAATGTTGTAATTGCTTTCGAAAGAAATCTTATTGAATGCCACATTTTTGACAGATTGTAGTGGTTTGCAAATTGTTCGACAAGGGAAGAATGTAATGCTTGCATATATTTTTTGGATGGTTCCCACCACCAATAGAAATCATATGTATTAACATCCATGTCTTGATCTATTAAATTCAAAAATCAAATACACATTGACAATTGCATTCAAACGCCAAAAAACGAAAAACTTCACAAGGTATGTAGCTTCCATTGCCGCACTAGACTGTCCAAACGAGCTTCCAGTCTATAGCAACATGTGAATCGAAGTCTTGTGTTGCACGATGTAATGCATCTTCGATATGCAAAACAAAAGTTATTATCAGAATTGATCGACTCCATTAATACGACAGGTGATACTTCGCAAATCAAAACCAAATGTCAGCACACCAAGAACAATTTAATAGGGATGTCAACGAGTCGAGCCGGCTAGCGAGCTGAAACTTGAGGCTCAAACTCAGTTCGAATAAAATGGTCCGGACTTTTGTTGACCCGAGCCGAGCCGAGTTGAGTTTTTGTTCGGCTAAAAAATCTAACCTTGACTCGAGCTTTCGGTTCAAGCCTTATCAAGTCAAGCTGGCTCGTGATTTTTTAGGTAAAAAACATGCAGCTAAGTAGTTGTCTGTGTAGCTATGTGTGGCAGCTATATGCAAGGCAGCTACGCGCTGTCTACTTTACAATTTTTTTTCCTTCTTGTTTGTTTTTAAAGCTCAACTGGTCACAAGCCAAAATGACCCGTATGGCTCGTCGGCTAGCTCAAGCTTTTCCCGGGCCACCCGAGCCGAGGAGCCAAATTGACACCCCTATAATTTAATGAATTTGTAGATAACCATAGTTTCACAATATAATGCATTTACCATACATGAAATCCACTTCACACACTACATTTTAATGTAATCGTATACACCATAAAAGTAAAAAAGGCTTGTGATGATTAACGGCCCCAAAAATTCCAACACTAAATGGATTTCTCCAATTGTCTGTAATAAAATTACAACGAGAATACTTAGATGCATAAAATTGAGGAAATGTGAACAAAATCTTTATATATTACCTTTTGACGTCTCGTCACAAGCATGTGCCCCCTTGATACGGTGCATGTGGATAGTGGTTGTGAATCACATTACCTAACATTCAGAATAGACATTAATACATGCAAATAAAAGACTGAAGTTGAAAGTAGTGTATTTAGATAAGGATTTACCATCAGAATTTAGTGTAACATTTGTTGTCACCAGCTACATCATAGTGGATGATGGTATATACTGTGTAAACGCATAACTTTCCTCACCGTTCTTCATAAACTAACAACATAACTAACACATCCAACGCATAACAATTCTAAAATGAATTTACTTACCAAGAATTGTTGTGAATACGATAATGGTGTATGCATGGAATATTGTTGTTCTTGAGATGCCTGAACATTTGGTGCAACATCTGTCATGCTACTATGGCTCGCTGCTGGTCCCTTTCCTTTGCATAAAGTCGATGGAGCCTGCATGTACACCCAAATAAATGATAATTAGTGTTTGATTTTTTAAGTACAACGACAAATGGATGAATATACCTGTGATTTCTTTGAACGCGTCTCTAGTGGGCTTTTCTTTCAAAGTTTCTTAGGCACCATTTCTCTCTAACTGTTTAGGATAGCCTATGCTTTGGCTAATAGTATTTTACGATCTGGTACCTTGTGAGGCTAATTGAACAATGTGCTGCAATAAGATATTACTTCCACTACTTTCTGTTGGCATCATAAGCTCTTTCTTTATGGATTGAATCCAATCCATTATCGCACGTGACCAAACTTCATCGTCTACTGCAAAGTCTGTCACCAAGGCGAATGCCTAACACATATTATTGTACCTCAATTATCCAGAGTACTAACCAACCCAACGTAATTAATTCTCTGTTATTCGACAACATGATTACGAATCAACACTGTAATCACGTGTCTGCAAAATTATTCCATGGAACTCGAACAAGTGGCAACTGACTAATGCCACATGTCTCTTTCTGAGACGAGACAAAAAATGTTCTTTTTGTTTGTCGATCGGCACACACAACATCCTCCCGTAATTTATACATCATCCCCAAATGTCCCTGCGAAGTAGATATGAGGCCGCGATAAACTTTCCCCGTAAGCTCAGCTTGAACTTCCTGAAATTTGGAAGGATTATGATTGGTGTACATAGGGGGCACCCCCCTCCAATAGGGAGCACCATGTGTCCATTATCTACACCATTATGGTGCCCCCTATGTTGATGTAGCACTTCCTAATTTGGAGATGGTGTACACCAACTCAAATTGCTTCTCCATTTTTTGTAGCACATGGTACCATCTACGAGAAAGACTTGAAATTAGATTGAAATTCCTTTTCAACCTTATTTTACAGTAGTCATTCATACTGTTCGACAAACTGTTTCGACGAAGTCTTTGAATGCACATAATCGTCAGAGAAGGCGTTCACACTCTCACTTCGTTGTAGTGATAGCAAAAAAAAATCGCCCCTGCCCCGACACTGCCTCGCCCGCCCCGACGGGTTGGTGGGGTGGGGTGGGACGGGACGGGGAGGAGGTGCTTCGCCCTGAAGCGCCCCGAATCCATCCCGTGAAGAATAAAAAAATAATTAACTACAAATTTTTTTTAAAAAAATTAGTTAACTGGAAAATTTTTTTAAAAAAAATTGAAAAAAAAAATTAAACGGGGAAGGAAACGGGGCAAGGCCGTGCCCCGTCCCGTCCCGCATCTTAGGTGGGGGAGTGACGGGGCGGAGCGGAGCGGGACGGGACGAGGTGCCCGCCCCGTTGACATCTCTACTTCGTTGTGTTGTTAACATCTCAGCCCTCCATTCTTATACAGTCCCGTCAACCAGTCATTATCATGTAAGTTGAACTTATCGATGATTGCTCTCCAATTGTTCAATAACTTGCTAATCATATACCAATCCATGAATAGTCGAAAATATTGAACCCATATCCACGTGATATCCAAACTTATCACGTAACTTCTTCGAAATATGCTGTAATTACTATAGTTAGGGACCTAGGTTGGAAATTCCCGTGCAGTTGATACTTCATGCTGACATGCTCCCGTCTCTGTACTTCCAACTTTTTGGAATTTTGTATTTCAATTGACAACGATATTTAGAGCTCATAAAAGTCTCTCTATCTCAATTCGTACTTCCAAATTTCTGTATTGTGATCCAAATGTTGGAAGCTATTCCACTATTGTTCACACCCAAATGCAACCCAACAATTTCGCTTCATCCTTTTCGCAGAACTGTAAACCTGAAGCACCCATTTTTCAATTCAATTTCTTGCTCACTTTCCAAAAACTTCAAGATTAATGCTGCAAAGAAACAAGAACAGGTTCCTGAATCGAAGCCACAGAATTCAGGTCTGAATTGTATGTGGGTCTTCTTTGTTTTGTGCTTATCAAATTGTAGGAAAACTGAATTTTGTCCTGTTTGAACTGGGCAGATGGAGAAAATAATTCAGTAGCCGAAAAGGGTAGTGGTGAAGGGTTTGATTTTGGATGGTTGCCTGTTTTTCCTCATGTCTTGACTGCTTCCTTGTCCAATTTTCTATTTGGTTATCACATTGGGTAAGTTACAAATTCCCTTTTTCTTTCTGTTGAGTTCTTGAATATATATGTATACATTGGAGTGTAAACAGAAGGCTAGTGATCGTTAATCTTGACTTGGAGTGAGCTCATTAATAGCTTGTTCAAAGTTCAACTCAAACAATTGAGGGCCCCTTAAATTGATTACGGTACTCTAAAGCTCGATTGTAATAAACGCTCATGTGATCTTAACTGAAAGAAACGAATATGAATTTGTGTACCAAAAACAAATGCTTGTTATGATGAAGCATGCACAAATTGTTTTGTTTTCTAATGGAAATATTTGTAGCCACATAAACATAACACAGACAGGGACCA
The DNA here is from genome assembly GCA_903798235.1 of Fraxinus ornus. NCBI lineage: Eukaryota > Viridiplantae > Streptophyta > Magnoliopsida > Lamiales > Oleaceae > Fraxinus > Fraxinus ornus. Next base: position 43,260 of record CAIGRF010417373.1, on the reverse strand, counting down.
ATATTCGAAGGGGCTCAAGTCCTATATCAATCAAGTGAATATAGTGAAGTTTTATCCAAACAATAGGCTTCGGGGACTCCTGTTCATCCGTGATTATCTTGTCCATATTCTAGTAAACAGTTTAATTTGGTCTTGGATATTTACCTGCTATGCCACCACCCTAAGCAAAACATTTATTGTTACCTCTTTTTCTTTACTTCCCTTGTTTTTCTGTAACTATTTTGCAGTGTAATGAATGGCCCTATTATCTCTATCGCCAAAGAGCTTGGTTTTGAAGGGAATTCATTTCTTGAGGGACTTGTGGTGAGCATATTTATAGGTGGTGCATTTATTGGAAGCATAAGCTGTGGTTCTCTTGTTGATAAACTTGGTTGTCGTCGCACCTTTCAACTTGACACGATACCTTTAATTCTTGGTGCAATTGTAAGGTAATTTATTTTGGAAGCTTTTAAGTCTAGCTGAATCATCATCTAGTTTATTTTCTCAATTTCGTCGTCGTTGTACATAATTTTAGAAAATGTTAAATTGCTTGAATGTTGAATATATTATAGTGGAAGTTACCTTAGACCTTTGTAAGGGATAATGTTAATTGGGTAGGGATTAACACGCTTTGGAGCTCTCTCTAATAGGGTATGATGTATGACAACTCTAAAATAAAACCTTTCATTTAGACATTTGTTTCTGAATTCTTTAACATGTATTTGGCATTTGATGAATTAATTATGAAATTTAAAATATAAGTTTTGAGTGCAGAGAAATTGGTTTGTGAAGTTTGTAAGTATGTGCGTCGTATTTGAGGGAAAAACAAGCAATATATACGCTCCGTAAAGGCATATCACACATATACCCATGTAGATACACACAATTTATAAATGGTATACTCTGATCAAAAGAGAGCAAAGTTTCAAGATGATACTGTTAAAATATCTACCTGAAAACCAGTTGTTAATGAGTAGAAAGGCTGCACAAGTTGATGTACTAGTTTGAGAAGTGTTATTTAGTCAACCTGCGACAAGCTCTATACTCTTCCTCGTGTGACGTCCCACTTGCACGTGATTAGGTGAATAGAAATGAAGAATAGATGTGAAATACTGCGAACTGTGATGGCTGCTGCTTATCATTTTATTAAGGCCAACAAAATCTCTTTGTGAATGTAAAATTGTATATGATCTTCAATATCAACTATCCGTGATTTGGCCACTCGTTTACAAGGCAGGAATCAGGGGCAGGGATAGGTGGGAAAATGGGGTGAATGGAGAGAAGAAGGGAGAGGCGTAGGCTGGAGCCGGCAGTGGGGGCAGCAGGTGGGGTTTGGTGGGGGAGGGGGTGGTTTGGTTTTTTTCTTTCTCCTTGCTCTTTTATTTACTTTTCATTGAAAATAAGTCTTCAACCATTTTAGCATTGAAAAAGCAAGTCGTGTAACAATTGCATGTACATTTAATGGAGAATGGATGGAAATGGTCCACTCGGATCTAGGTGCCATAAACTTTAAAGGTTGGGGACAAATTTGCCTGCGAAAAGGTTGAGGACATGTTTGTACAAATTAAATGGGTTTGAGACCCGTGCTGCAATTTTCCCTTGATTTTCCAAATAGGTTAAAACTAATAAAATTATTAAAATCTGAGTGAAGATAAAAGACAAGAATTTTACTACATGAATATGATCACCAGGAACTCTTTGAATTCCAAAACCTCTACATTGGGTATTGGAAGTTCCAGTTTATCTTTTGTTGTCCTTCATTTTTTTTTTTACTATTTGACATTTGACCTCATAATTTTTGACAGTGCACAAGCTCACTCGTTGAATGAAATACTATGCGGGAGATTTCTTGTTGGCCTTGGTATTGGCGTGAACACAGTTCTTGTTCCTATTTATATTTCAGAGGTATTAATGAGTAACTACATGCTGCCTTCTCGAGAACAATATTCTCTATGTGGATTGTATGATTTCGAGCTGTCTACTTGTGAAGTTGCATACATGTTTTCTGTGGATGCTTTCTGTCCCTCTGAAATCACAGATTTGTACTTTTTACCGCGCTTCTTGTTCAATCATTCAAGCTTTGTACTCATGAAGTTGCATTCATATTTCCTGTGGACGAATTCTGTCACTCTGAAACTCCCAGACTTGGTTTTGGTGTGTTCTACCGTACTTAGGTATACTTATGTCACAACCTTTCAATCAATATCTGGTGGCTCGTACTTCCAGTGCGATTAAACGCTATTTTTACTATAGTACATACAATGCATAATCTCTCACAACACTCAATTTCTTCTGTGTTTATTGTATTTATGATCTGTTGGCACCCACCCAAGGTTATAAAAATTGAGATCCCTGTAGGATGATCATTTGAAGGATATTGATTCTTGAGGATTAAAGTTAGGATCGTACATCCTAACAATCGTTATATCAACTGTTCAATCTAGTTATGTAAGGCCAAAAATGATTGCAATCTTAGAGGTCCATAACAAGTTGAGACCTTCCACAGAACGAAGATCTGTTTAATGGTTTTTAAACATAAGAACTGTGGAATTTAATTTCAGAATTTGGATCTAGATTTAAGCAACCATGCTTCAGCACCCTGCCACTTCTTTCCAATCTTCATATTCAATCCACTCTTCCAGCATCACTTTGCCTTCTTTCTTCAAATTGTCATAGACGGGAACCCTTGACTTCTGCTGGTGCCTCCCCATTTTCAGAACAACTGAAGTATCTAGGTCCTTACTGCATTGGGCATTTTCGAGTAAGGTGATTGCAATCATTTCAGGAAAAATAAAAAACGATGAACTTACTACTCTCTTTTCAAGTAATCAAAATATGGTTCCTAGAGGACTCTGTTTTTGGTAGCTCCTATCTACAAAACCTATGCCAACTATTAAAAAGAAATATAGTTTGTTGAAGATGCATGGAATTTAACACTGTGTGAAGATTTTATGTGATTTTGCCATCACTTCTGTTTCCTTGGGGTTCTTGAAGGTTGTGATTTCTTGACCATAGTGGGTGACCAAATGCATAACAGCAAATGGCAATACAAAAATACATTAAGCCATGTCTCCATGACAATATATCTATATTTGCATGTTGCAGGGCTGATAATTTGTACCTTAACCATTGTCAATCACTTATTAATCGTCTTCCATACTTATTTTGTAGGTTGCTCCAACGAACTATAGAGGTTCATTGGGGACCTTGTCACAAATTGGCACATGCCTAGGAATTATTATATCATTATTTTTAGCGTTCCCTTCAGAAAGTGATCCCCACTGGTAAGAACCTTTCCTGCAGTGGCTAATAGAGGATTGAATACCGCATATGATAATCTTTCACTCTCTTCAGACAGTTGTATCTGCTTACTTTGGGAATTGCCCTCTTTCAATATTTATTTATTTATTTTATTCACTTTTCCCCTGGGAGAGTGGTGTGTAATATTGCAATTTCAAAAGAACATTAAGCCCCTGTTTGGGCCATATTTTTTTTTTCATTCTCATTCTTCTACTCATTTTCAACCACACATTCTTCAATAAAATAATATTTTCTATCACATCAATAAATTTTCCTTCTTTTTGAACCACATATTTCCCATCACATCAACCAATGCACCAAACGGGGGCTAAATTTAATATATAAAAAGAGGCATTAAATATTTTTTTCAAGGTTTGCCAATTACTTTTTTGCATTTTCTTGCTACCTTAATCTTTGCATGTTTCTGGGAGTGGAGTTTGAAGCATTATGTTTTTCAGGTGGAGGATAATGCTATACATTGCCAGTATCCCTGGCTTTGTTCTTGCACTGGGTATGCAGTTTGCAGTTGACAGTCCCCGCTGGCTATGTAAAGTATGCATTGTTTCATTTTTTGATATAAAATGAAAAGTTTGTTAAGAGAGAACTAGAGAAATCCAAACAAAGAGGAAACTATAACCCTAAGTTGCATCTATTTATTAAGAAAGCAATTCCAGCTCCTCTATGAATCAACCAAAGATGTCCTGGGTGAAGCCTTCTACTGTTCTACAGGCTTCTTCCTATGAGATGCGAAGAAGATACTTAACCCCACAGAAACGAAAATAGTAAATTGTTGCTCAATGCATTCCTCGATATCCAAATGCACCAAGTAATTGGAAAGGACATCAAAATAGTTAACATATTTATTACTGCCAAATGTCTTAAACCCTGTTAATTTCCCTGTGCAGTCAATAATTAAAAATATGAACCAGTACCACAGAAAATTAGATGGAGCATCTTAAGAATTACAGAACATGTAAAAGCTTTACCTTGGAGGTAAATGTATTTCCATGTGAAGGAGCATAAAAGAAATAGCTTTATCTCTGCCTTTGAACAAGGATTGCAAAGAAGGATATGAAAATGAAAACTTCTTTGCCATCTAGGTTCTAAATCCTACTATTTTGAGAAGTGGTACACTAAAAATTTGGAAGGATAAAAAAACCATTCATCAACTCATCGTTGAGATTTCATATTTTTTATAGTCCTTTGTGTTCCTAAAGTCATTGGGGAATTCTGTAGGCAGGGAGATTTGATGATGCTAAAGAAGTTATAAATAACATCTGGGGGCCTAGGGAGGTCGAGAAAGCTATTGAAGAATTTCAGTCTGTCATTAGGAATGATGGTGCTGACTTGGACAGCAGTTGGCTGGAACTACTAGAGGAGCCACATTCTAGAGGTTGTATCGACAGTATTTCATGTGTTAATTTTCTTTGTGCTTTTAATCTTATCCGATTAAGGTTATTCATATAAGTGAAAGTGTTCATACAGCTTTTCAAAGGCCTAATGTAGCACATTGTCCCACTTTGCATTTGTTCTTTGAGTGTTTCAGAGGGACCTGAGTTTACTACTCAGACCAGTTGGTTAAGCTCCATTAGATAGCCAGGCTAGTAGAATCATGTGAATTGTTCACCTATTTCTATGATTTTTTTAGGAATTCCTTTTCGCAGTGCTTTGTAGCCCACTAATTCTGAGAAGTGTCGTCTCTTTTGAAAATATGCACGAATGAGCAAAGATGAACTCCAGAGAGAAATTTAAGGAGTTCCTTTTTTTGTCACTGCTCTGAAATTTACCATTATCAGTATCTGAAGCATAACACTTTATTCAAAACTTCACTCTGAAGTAATTAGGCCTATGTAATTCTATGGTTTGATTAGCATTGCTATTTTGCATTTGACTATGAGAAGCACATTCATCCTGAGTTGACTTCATCTTTATATTCTACATGAATGAGCAAATTGGATCTCCAGCACTAATATTTTAACTGTTACATTTTTTTTTTTCACTGCTATATTATTGACATTTGTCAGTGTAACAGCACCCGGTTTTTTGACACGTTTATAGAAAGTATGCTCCAAGGAAATTAGGCCTGTCTAATTGGAAGCAAACGGATGCTAGCACAAGTGAAACCAACCAATTTGCAACTGAAAAATTTAAATCATACATGCTACACGAAATGGGAAAATGGAATCCAATGACTTACAGGATAGCGAAGTGAAAATTAAGTTTCAATACTATAGGTTAGATAAGTGAAATTGGGTCACTCATACCCATGTAAGTTGTGCCTGTATTCCAGGATATTCTAAGATGATTCAGAATTTGGTAGATAGTTTAAATGTTCCATTGTAAATGTCATAGGGTATTTTTGTGCAAGATAGAGAGCTGCTCTAGACCATTGGATCAAATAAAAATCCACCCTTTAGATGAAGAGATGGTGACTAGATTTGGGATGCTCGGACTCTTCATTCCGGCCGGAGTACCCGTGTCGACACAATATGGGTACGGGTATGAAATATGGGACGGTTACGACATTTCTCAACAAGACACGTCATGGTGGAGAAAGGTGGCGGCACTAGGTTTTCCTTTTTTCTTCTTCTTTTTTTTTTCTTTCCCTTTTCTTCTTTTCCGTCTCTGTTCTCTATAAACCTAGCACCGCTGTCGAGAGGGTGGAGAAAGGCGGCTGCAGAGAAAGTAACGATTAGGCACCGTAGAGAAAGATCATCCATCAATTTGTATGCACATATATGTAGAAAAATGAGAAAGATAAGCCACCAGAAAAAACTAAGAAGAAGACGCCGGCCAAGAGAAAGATGTAGTAGTATGCCTTTCCAAATTATTCCCGTTCTTGTAACTTGGATGACCTTCTAGGTTAATAACACTATTGGACTTTTATTTCTATGCATGTAGGCCTATGATTTATGACTTTGTTTGGCCCCTTTATTTTTTATTTAATGAAATAATTATTAAAAAACAATGAAAATATGTTTAAAAAAACTCTTAAACTTAGTATAAATTTTTGAAGTATATCTTTATACAATAATTTATATACAATAATTTAGTATTTTAGCATAAATTTCTAGTTGATTTTAAGTGTCATATTCTATCTTTTAACAATTTGTCACTTAGTTATTATTTAACTTTTTACATGTGAATTTATGAAAAAAAAATTGAAGTTTGAAAGACGTAGCCACGTACTTGTGTCCAAAATTTGGAGTTTTAACGATGTCTCCATATCCTATATTTTAGGAAATAAAAGATCCAATATATGTACCCATACCCGAGCATTCTTTTCAAACTTTCCCATCCTTTATGACTTTAGATCTTATTTATATCCCCTATTAGATTGTGGTAGCTTCAAATTAGGTAAGCTAACACGTTGTAGTGTTGAATGTAGGACAACACTCAATTGCCACCAACCAAACTTGGGAATCACATAGCTGACTTAGTTTGGGCATCAAGAGCCGATTTTGTGATAGTTAAATTCCAGTCCTTGAAAAGGTCACGTCCATGATGTTAAGCTCTTTTAAAATGCATGCTTCCATTATGTAACTTTGCTGTAGAAATTCAATTCTACTTAAATTTCCATTTCATTGCGAAAATAGCATTCTACTTCTCTGTGTTCTTAGTGTCGCTTTTTTAGGTTCTGAGAAGGGTACTTCTAAAGTTATGATTTTCTTCCTCCTGGTGTAATATTATGAGAAATGATGTATTTTCAAATTTAAGTTATGCCAGCTCAAATATAAAAGCAAGTATGCGGTCCACTCCCATCATGTCTCTTTGCCAGCACATTGGCAATGCTTATAAAGGAAATGAGTTTAATCCTAACACTTGGGTAAATTCCCGCCCAAGTAAAGTCGAAGTACGTGGGGTCCATTTGTAAAGAACATCTCTTTTGGTGTCGTCAAATTGCTGTGCTTGCAAATGTGTTAACAAATAACCATTTTAATGATTTGATTGTCATTTCCTTGTTGTATACTTCGGTCTACTTAAAATGGCTAAGTTAGGGCTCATTTGGCAGGGATTCTACTTTTGCATTTACTTCATGTAGAAAAGCTTCTCGAGAAAGCTACCTTAAGTCAATTTCTTCTAAAAACTCTTCTAGTCATACAAAAAACTTTCAAAAAATTGTGCAAATAGGTTGAAAAGCATCTTCTTAGTATGGGAAGTAATTTTTAACTTTTCAAAAGTCTTGCCAAACAGGTCCTTATAGGATAAATAGTAACGTCCCTAGTCTTTCATTTCATTTGCAAATCTATCCCCAATCTTGGTTTTAGGACAATTGTATCCCTAACCTATGTTTCAGCAATCTTGAATGGTTTAAAAGATAATTCAATTGGAAAACTCTATTTTCAGCAGGACTCAATAAAGAATATTAGTTTCTGTTAAGATTTGAAATTCCATCTTAAAAGGTCAACTTTGTTAAGAGGAGTAGTCCAAACTCTTATAAATTAGTTTATGTTTTCATCTTTATTCGATGTGAGATCATATCCCTTAACATGCCCTTACAAGATGGTGGCTCTTTTTGAGCAGATCAATCTTGAAATTCGCATGCTCAATTTTTTTGAGTCTCAATCGAATCGAATTGCTCGTTGGAGCTTAACGGACTCTGATACCAAAACGAAAAAAAAGGAAATTGGGAAATATAGAAAAAACAAGAACAAAATCTTTTGTATTATATCTCTATTTTTTATTGATTCCAATGTGAGCAACAAAGGTCTAAATTACAAGGTTTATATAAGCTATTGTGTACATGCATGAGAAAAAATGTTTGCAGAAATCACGGAGTATGAAACATATTTTTTGAATTGAAAAATCCATTGAACAAATTCCTCAAACTGCAGATTTGTTGAGCTGTTGAACTGATTCCTCATTCTGTTGAAACTCTCATTGACCAAGACTTTCATGCAATATTGTAGCATCGAATTGTTTTAACTTTTGAACTGGACAAGCTGTACACCAACCTATCTTATCACCAGAAATATCTCCATGAGTGTTTGAATAGTTGTGGGAATAGTCATCCTTGTCTCTCCATTTTTTTAACCTCCTTATCTCTCCAAGTATTATCCTCTATTATCCTCACAAACTGATTTGTTGAGCTGAACTGTTTTAATAGTTTCTTCCTCTTAAAACATGAGAAGCGGAACTTTCATATTGAAACAAGAAATATTTGACGAATCCATAATATAATTTTTCTATACGATGTAGGACATGAATTATCATTAATAGAAGAATGTTGTTTAAAGTCCAATAAGAATAGGAGAGATTTTTCAAAAAGATTGTTTAAACAGCTAAAACATAAGAGAGATTAAGCCCCCGTTTGGCACCCATTTTTTTTTTCATTCTCATTCTCATTCTTTTTCTCTTTCTTCATTTTAACAACACATTCTATCAATAAAATAATATTACACATAAACCTAAAAATTTTACTTCCATTTTAACCACAAATTCTTCCATCAATCACTATTCAAAAACACATTTTCTACTAAAATGGGTGTCAAACACCCCCTAAGGAAAGTTTTAGCATAAATTCACACGAAGATTTCGAAAAAGATTCTGTACAAGATTTGTACATGAAAAAGGGAACGGTATTTTGTCTTCTTATTAGAGTTTGGAATTGAAAATGAAGAAAACATTAATGTCTAAAAGATTAAGTTAAGTGTTAAGCATAGTGTTTTGCCAACTTTACTCTTCCAAAAAAAACTTTCAAAACATTAGGAAATCAACCTTGAAGTTTGTGGAATTATGTAAAAAGACTAATTATACAAATGGAAATAAAGGTTGGGGTTGAAATACCCTTTTTTAGAGGATGGGGATGAATTTGTTAGAAACACTAAAAGATTGGGGGCCAATTGCACAAATTTCTCAAACGAAATAGAAAAATGAAAAAATTGACCTGGCAACTGGGGATTTAGCACCCATGCTACATACGCCGTTACGTTTGAATGGATTATGCATGTGTTAACTTTGATGGAATGTTATCCCCACTTAGTAACGATTAAATGTCGTGTTATCTAAGATTTTAGATCAAGTAATTTAACCCACGTCAAATGCAAGGCAAGTGGGCGGCCCACTCCCATCATGTTGCTCTTTCAGCACATACCAGCTGTCTGGTGGCAACGCTGATAGAGGAAAGGAGTTTAATCGACTTGGGCAACTGACTTGCAATTTGTGTTAGCAAGTAACCCTTATAAAGATTTGATTGTCATTTCCTTATTGTATACTCTAGTCTACTTAAAATGGCAAAGTTAATTGTGTATTTATAAGAGGAAAAAATCTGCCATACTAGTATAAAAAGAACCTAAATAAGAGAGAATGAAATTGGTGTTATCATAAATTTATTTGTTAACATTTCTATTGGTTTTGTTTTCCACTTCCATTTATTTACAAATGTTGCTAGTTTAGAAGGCCAAGAATCTTTGGGGAGGTAGAATAGATTTTTGTATGGTGGAATAACGGTTCAGCAGATTAAGAGTTTAGTAAGGAGGGAAAAATTGCAGTAGAGGTACATATTCATATATTGGCAGAGGTATACTTGGAAATGGTTGAGCTCTAGAAGGCCTCTTTATTTGGAAAGTCTTTTCCCCAAGAGTTGCCCAAATTGGGACCATGAGATGATCCTATGAAGATTTTTGTCGTCAGGCATGATGTTTTCTGGATTTTTAGACACGTTCTGCACTTTCCAAGACCTTTTAATTATTTTCCTTTATGGCTCTCTAAAGTATGTGGACATCCGAAATGGGCTAACTGCTTGTGAGTCCAGCGGACTTGAGCATCCTGGCAACAGAACCATGGTTCAGTTGGTCTCATTATATATTTCTTGTCTCCAGTTCTTTGACATGGACTTAGTTTCCTCAGGAACATTTAAATTTAATGTGTTGTAAAGTGTTTAGAGGAGTTATCGACAAACTTGTGGCATCTAGATAACATGTAGTTGCGATATCAGTTGGTCCCCTGTACGGTATATTTATCATCTCACTAATATCTCAAGTATTGTCATATTTTATGTTGTGGTTGCAGTTGCATTTATCGGAGGTGCTCTATTCGTACTTCAACAGTTTGCTGGTATAAATGGAGTTCTCTATTTTTCGTCCTTGACTTTCAAAGATGTTGGAATCACAAGCAGTGCTTTAGCTAGCTTATATGTTGGACTTACCAACTTTGCAGGTCTTGAATTTATCTAAACAGACTAGCATCCAAATTGTTATACGACCATTCAGGCCTTATATTTTTATGTGAGTTAATTTCCAGGAGCACTTTGCGCTTCATATTTGATGGATAAGCAAGGGAGAAAGACACTTCTGGTTGGAAGTTACTTGGGAATGGTAAACTTTTTCTCTCCCTCTATCTTGCACACACACTTATATATGAAGAGAAGGAAAAGATTGTCATGCAACACATAAAGACAATGCTTTGATGTTATTAAGATGGATAAATCTAAATGTACCTAATATTAGCCACCCCTCCAATAGGGGGCCGCCACTTGGTCTTTAGGTAAAACTTTTGGTAGATGATTAGGTACGTATAGCATGATCCTATTAAGATATATTGCACTGGGATGTGAAAGTAGTATTTGGTCGAGGACAAAATTAGAATCTTGTGTGCGCTTCAGGAGGCCAATCTGATGCTATTATTCTTTCATGTATAGAACAACAGACTAAGCATAAATTTAGCGAGATCTTTTTTGAAACTTTGTTCGATCAATCGTACATATCCTGGAATATGTAATGCAATCAAATTCTTTCAAACCACTCAAGCCATTTAAATATTGATCTACATCTCTGCCTTTTAACCTGTTATAGTAAGATGCCATTGCTCTTGTCAACAAGAGCTCCTTTAGATCTACGGAAGAAATTATCCTCAATTGGTTTCTCACCTCCACTTGGCAGTGTATATTCTCTCGCAAATAAGTTATTTTGAAACTAAATATTTGTAGTTCAGTACATATTTACGTCATCCTAAAGAGGCCCCGTTCATAAAAGTGACGCTATCTCGGTAGATAAAGTTAGAAGAGAGAGGGTTAGACCAAGATTAACTTGGCTTGTGATGGTTGCTAAGGATCTAGTTGTTTTAGATATCCTAGTAGATCTAGCAATGACAGAAACAGAATGGCGAAGAACAATTTTATGCAGTCAACTCCAAATTTATTGGAATAAGGCTTAGTATGTTGTTTTATTTGAAGTTCAGCAAATGAACATATGAACTAATGTCAACTGATCTGTTTTTTGCAGGCAGTTTCTATGCTCATCATAGTTAGTGCTGTCAGCTTTCCTATAGACAGAGAGATCGGCAGCAACTTATCTATTCTGGGAACAATCTTGTAAGCCTTTTCGATTCTCTAACTGTTACAAATAAGCAAGTTTAATACTTGTAAAATTGTTATACTCTTTCCAATTTCATTTTCATTTCATTCCCACATATTAATTAAATTAGTTTCTTGCTGTGGTCATTAATGGTCTGTACTTAACCTAAACAAATAAAAAATAGGACATCCAAAACCGGGTACTGTTCTTAATCAGGGAAAATAATTGTAGTAGTCCCCAACCTTTGGCGTGTGTTGCACTTTGATTCCTATTGGACAATTTTTCACTTGTCTTTTTCAAGTTAGTTTTTATTAAAAAGACAATTTTATCTTTATCTTAAAGAAAACAAAATAAATAAATAAATAAAATAAATTATAAAAATAAGAAATTAAAAATTAAAAATGGAAATAAGAGATGCATCTTCTTCATCTACCCAACATCTTCTCCAACCCAATCCACCCCCACCCTGCACAAACAATCTCTACTCATGGGGAACTTTTCTGCTAGCCAACCAATGCCTCCGCCAATCACTGCCATCCCCATTCTTGAATAACCAATTTCTCCATCCCTAATAATACCAAAGCCTACGAACGGAAATGTCAAGGTGAAAAGAAATATATATTTGAAGGTGGAGATTTTTGGATTTCCTATTTAACAGCCTCTTAGAGCACCAATCTTAATGCAGGTGTTCACGTCACATGGAATGATAAATGCATTTTATTTCTAAATAATGTACAGCACCAGAATCAATTGATTCTAGTGAATGTCTCTTATTTGTTTTTTATATATTCTTTCTCAAATCCATCATAAATACTATATCTGAGCCGGGGCGGTGTATGTACTAATGCAGTCTTAGGACCCATCTATTACAGTTGAAACAAACTTGGAGACATGGAGTTTGAGGTGTGGATTCTAATTCTATCTAAGGGGTGGCTTTCCAGTGGTGGTAGTGGTGGTGGGCCAACAGGAAAGATAGGTTGGTGGGGGGATGTTGTGAAGATGAAGAAGATAATTCTTTTCCTTTATTGTATTTTTGTTTATTTAAATGTAAGGGTAAATTTGTCTTTCTAATAAAAAAATGACTTGTTAATTAGAGACAAATGCAAAATCGTCCAAAAAGGATCAAAGTCCTACCAAGATGAAAGGTTGGGGACGTGAATACTCCTCTTTGAAGTTTGAGGATCTGTGCTGCTATTTCCCCTTCTTTATCATGCATGTTTTTTAGAGTTAATATTATCTTATCGTGCGGCAATCCATCTATCTTCTAATTTCAATGCATTTCGGTTAGTAGAGCTATATTCTTAATCATCTACCTACATAGTTCTATATTTCGAATTTTTTTGTTTATTCTTAGTTTAAAAACATGTTTAGTGTATTTTATGCTTCTACATCTCTTCCTCAAATTCGGTGCATTGTTTCTCAAGAAATCCTTGCAACTTTTAGTGTCCAAAATTTTTTGCCATCTTTGTTTGTTTGTTTGTTTTGGGACTTTGTTTTCACTATGAGCTTTCTCTGTAGGTACATATTGACCTTTGCAATTGGAGCTGGGCCGGCAACTGGTCTTATTATACCAGAGCTTAGCAGCAACAGGACACGAGGGAAAATCTTGGGCTTCAGTTTCTCTGTTCACTGGGTAAGTATCGAAATGTCTACCTTATGTGATCCCAAATGAAAATAGATTTAAGTATCCCATGTTTGCTTGTAACAGTAAAAGAAATTAGATGGTCATTACGAACTGCTCACCCCCAACCCCAACAAATAAATAAATAAGAGTACATGCTTGCTTGCTTTTATATACTTGAACCCCATGATTGGTTTAGGTTGGGGGAAGAGAACGAACTAATGATGGAGAAAAATAGAATGAATGTGCATTCCCAGACCCTGTTCGTGAGCAATTTTAACTGATAACATATATCTACACTCAAATGAATGGGACATGATGAATTCCTGTGTGTCTGTCACTGATACCTGCAGCATGTGCCTTCTAATTCTTCTTGTAAAATCAATTTGTACGTCAATATTTCTTCTTTATGGTAACTCCAGGTCTGTAACTTCTTGGTCGGCCTATTCTTCCTTGAACTCGTGGAAAAATTCGGCATTGCTCCAGTTTATGCAAGCTTTGGTAGCGTTTCCTTGTTAGCAGCAGCATTTACGGCCTATTTTATAGTTGAAACAAAAGGAAGATCTCTTGAAGAAATTGAGATATCATTAAATGCTGGTTTACAAGGCAGAAAATAAATCTTAACATAATGATCTTGGTTCAATGTGATTTTCCTGCCAGAGAAGAATCGTGCCTGAACCGAGATGCAGCATTGAAGGTTCATTTTTTTTCCAACGGTATGTTTATCAGCAATTTTGGTAAGAGATAAGGCAGTTCTTTTTATGTCGCTCAATCAGCATTGTACAGGTCCTTTATCTCCATGAAGATGATAATGCTCCTAATCTTAATCCTTAAAAAGTTGTATGGGGAAAAGAGTCAATTTCTCAAACACTCGCAGATTTTACTCTAGAAGTTAATGTTGGCAGCGGTTCTTTTTAAACTGAATGACATCAGGAGGTGAGGATATATACATTTGCTTTATAATGTTGAATCAATTCAACTGATAATGTACCATAGATATGATATATTTTTCCTAGTCTCGCAGTCCTGAACAAGAATCGTAATTTCATTATCAATGAATATTTGTATCCAGGGTATGCCTTCATAGAAATAAGAAATGAGATCAGCTTAATGCTGATACGAAAGAATAGAGGGTTTTTTTTTTTAAGAATTTAGTCAATGACTCATCATTGCCACCTAGCAGACTGAACACCATGGCATTCTTAGCAAGATATGTGCGAGTGGCAGCCCTCTCCACATATCCAGCGAATGGGTAGACATTATAAACCACCAATAATTTACATTGGGGACAAAAACACGTGTTTATCAATTGCAATCTCTCAATCAAAGTTGTCAAATTCTCGTTTGAATCAAGAAATTGAAATCTTAAACTCATAACACGTTAATAACAAGTCTTTCAAAACATAAAAAAAATCTCTCTTGGAGAACGCTCTTCAGATGGCACATTTCAGCTCACAGGTCTTGCACGCTCAAACCTGAAGAAAATCAAATATTTCATGTCAATGTTGAGAAACACGGTAACAGTCAATTACATTGGAAAATTATGAAGAAACCAACACATGAACAAATCAAACTTCTCGTCTAATCTCAACATGCTATTGAAATAATGTAAGAACATAGACATGGTATTGAAATAACGTAAGAACATTCATTGAGCAACGATACCCTTCTTTTCTCTTATTTTATGCTACATACTGTAGGCAGTTTTTAACCATAATTCAGGATCTTACATGTATTCTAAGATGAAATATAATATTATAATCAGTTCAACCAAGAATGGAAATGAGGTTTGGTTCATAAATCAACAGACCTGGAGGAAGGGATTGCTTCAATTTGTCGGCCTTCTCAGGATCAAAGACACAGAGGGTGTAGAGGTACTTTGAGCACCGGACCTTGAACTTCACAACATCTTTGCTCCGCTTGATCTTTACAGAGCGGGCATCCTTCCTTCTGGCAGTGAGAAGGAAGTCCTTAATCTCGTGAATCTGCTTAGGCTGAGCATCATTAAAAAACGAGCAAGTTAGTAAAACTGAAGCAAAAAGGAAATCTTTGTTTACAAGTTCCTATTAAATCAGAACAACATATCAGAATTGAGCAGAACCCAGAATAAATAAACGTAGGTAAAACTAAAAACAGGCACAAATAGCAATAAGACACAGTAGCATTTTCCTGATTTCAAATAAATTTTTAGTTTTCTATTGCTCATTTACATTGATAACTGGTTTGTTCTTCAAACAGGGAGAAAAGGTTGATAACTGGTTTGTTCTTCAAACAGGGAGAAAAGGTAAAATGGGACAAGTTTGAAGAACTTACTTAAATTGAGTTAGAAAACGCAACTTTCAAGAACATAGATACCCGTGATGTGACGGTGTGAAGTGTATCATTTGCAGTACCAATCTTGGCTGATAACTGATAAATTAAGGAGAAGAATTTAACTTGTTGGATAATTTCAGAAATTCCATTTTGACTAGTAGCTTATTAATCAATAGGAAACTACACATATTCACGTCTACCAAAACGAAACGAAACAAAACAAAATAGATGCATGTTGTGAATATATAGGCAAAAATGAGAGACGACAAAAGCTTGGCATTATTACTATTTTAGCTTCCTGATTTATGCTATACTGATACGTCTAGGTCTTACAAAAAATCCGAAACCCATGTCATTTCTTATCTTGATTTCATACCCCATTTGTTAGGTTTATTTTAAAACTAGAAGCTGACCTATAGTAGGGATAGAAACTGAGGTAATTTAGTCTCCTTTCCCGTTCCCTCCTCTAAATTCACTCCTACTAACTTTACATTTTCTGAAATATTACCAAAAAAAAAAATTGAACTAGTTTCCGATTCTTAACAGATCCTTAGTACCAAAGTTCTACAAATGTAAAATTACTCTCCTTATGTGTAAAAGAGATCGTCAAATCACGTGAAACAAAACTATCACAATCTGTGTCCAGTATTCAATATCAGAGAGAGAGAGAACAAGAGACGGAGTACCATTTTGGAGATCGACGCCAAGCAGAAGAAGAGGCAGATTTCCAAACCCTAGTTCCGTGGGAGTGAAACGTTAGGACACAGCAGTTTATATTGAATTTGTAGTGGACTGTGCATTGGGCCTGAATTGATTAGTGGTCTGGTAAGCATTTGTTATTGAGTTTGTAGTGGGCTATGTATTGGGCCCGAATTGATTAATGAGGAAATTACATTGGGAAAAAATTAAAAATAAGGTGTTTAAGTTTTTAAATTCAAAAATCAGGTTTATAGTTTAAAAATTCAAAAATCAGGTTTTTTTTTTTTTTAAATAAAGATAATAAAGTCACATTTTTGTAATTAATGGTCACATATTCATAATTTTAAGTCAC
>CAIGRF010417373.1:0-15635 GCA_903798235.1 Fraxinus ornus | reverse complement strand
TAGACCCAATGGTAGAAAAAATTATCACTTTAATGGACAATTTTCATAAAAAAACAAAATCAAACAGATACCAAACTTTCAACATTTTTCAAAAGAAAAATTATATTTATCAAACACAATTAATTACAATTCCCAATAAAACAATTTTTAGACAATTCAATTCTCTATAATTCATTTTCTTTCCACCCATTTTTCACATTCGCAATCAACGGACCCTTAATGTTTTTACTTGTTATGCTATTAAATTATGCTTAAACCATTTCCCAAATATTAAAATGATGATATTTGGAAGACCAAGGTACTAAATTAAACTTTATTCTTAATTTAAGTGAAAGAGGATGTATATGCATCATTTACTTATAGGAACGCCACTTTTATATACAAAACATATATATGATTATCTAGCTAGTACGATGGTTCGTGCGCTCGTCCCTTTCAAATCCTTTGCACATTTGCACCAAATTTACTATAAAAGTCCACTAATCGGGTTTTGAAAGACAACTTAATGCACTCCGACCATTAAAATTGATTACACCATAAGAAATTTCACTTTCAATGTCGTCCAAACTCCACATTTGGTGATGCATTATACATGCTACATGCAGGGTTGTGATGCATCAATTCTACTAGATGGCCCAAACACGGAGAAAACAACCCCTCAGAATGCAGGTCTAGGAGCATTTATGATCATCGACAAAATCAAAACTGTCCTCGAAGATCGATGCCCAGGCATCGTCTCTTGTTCAGACATTCTTAACCTTGCCGCCCGGGATGCTCTTCATCTTGTAAGAACTAGCCCTCTTATCTCTCTATATACACACCTTACCACAAGAAATTTCACTTTTAACGATGAAATCTTTACAACATTTTGGTCTTGAATTTTTTTTTCGATGACCCCTTTTTGACGAAACAACATAAAAATGGCTATTCAAGATCAAACTTTTCATTGTTAAAAGTGAATTTTTTTTGTAGTGGTACACATACATACAGCGAATATTGGCTGAATTTAGATATGTACTAATGATTATACAGGCAGGTGCACCATCATATCCAGTGTTATTGGGGAGAAGGGATGGGTTTGAATCAAAAGCTGCATGGGTGGATCTTCCATCACCCTCAATTTCTTGGGAAGCTGGATTGGCATATTTCCAATCCAAAGGTTTAGATGTGCAAGATTTTGCAACCCTCCTAGGTATTTTATTTCTCCATTCAATGTATTCACTGGCAATATGGTGATTTGTTTGAGCTTTAGACGTATTGATTCCTTGTTTGAGCTTAATGAGTTCCCTGTTAGGTTTTAACTTCAAATATATAACCTTATTAAGAAGAGTAACATAAATCTTTACAAGTTGATTAATATTTTTATACGAGATTTTACCATTAACGTTGTCGAAGATAATATTTAATAATATACATTTGATTTTAAGGTTTTAGATCAATTAGTTTAACATGATTTTCTGTGTTCATAAGTTCAAGTCTCATTGTCCTTCATTAAATGAATTGTGCACGTGTCAGGCTTTAAGAAGGAAAAAGAACCCGAATTGCGTGTGAGAGAGCTAGGCAGAGATAATTTTAATTTGTAAATATTTTCCTATCTAATAGCTAAATATGTAATGTGCACTTGTTATCTTCTTCAGGAGGACATACAATGGGAAGAACTCATTGCAACTACATCAGGGATAGGCTGTACAATTTCAACAACACAGGCAAACCAGACCCTACCATGGACACGTCCTTGCTAGATAAACTGAGACAGCAATGCCCACAAAAAATGACCAAGATCCAAGAGCAGAATCAAACGGTTTACTTGACACCAAAATATGGCCCAAATTACAGATTCACCTCTGCCTACTTCAACAATGTACTTTTACACCAATCTGTACTTGGAGTTGATCAACAGCTATTGTTCAATTACGACACGAACCAGTTGACACTAGAGTACGCAGGCAGCAACGAACAATTTCGCAAGCGATTTTCTCTGTCAATAAGCAGGATGGGATCTCTCAAAGTTTTGACAGGAAACAAGGGGGAAATACGTCGAAACTGCCATTTTACGAACAAGAATAACCCACACATTAAATAGTACGCAAAATTAAGGCCTTCTGTGATGACTAAAAGGGTTCGTAGAAAGCCATCCATGTACGAGTAACAAGCCAACATTTTTTTTCCTTCTGCTGAAGGAGAATAACATTGATTAATAAGACTAAAATCTTGTATCTTCTTCAAGTTTATGTTAGTTCGTGTAATGATCTATCATAAGATTTTTTTTTTTTTTTAATTTTTGTAAAAATGCCTGTATATAATTTTCTTAGTTAATGCATAATAATTATCCAAATATAGAAAAATGTATGCACAGATATTCTTCTAGTTATGATTGGACGATCCTAGACGTGATAATTAACTGTGATACGGATTTTGAATTGCATTGAACTCAAACACACATAGAACAATAGGTTGACTCGAGTAAAACAAGAAGAGGAAAAACTTGTCTTCGGCTGGCTAATAGATTAATTACAAAAATAAACCTCAGTTACTTTTCTTCTTGTTCTGTGAAAGATGCATCTTTAGGCGCAAGTTACACATTAGTCATGGTACAATATCAAGAAGTGGCCACCTTCGTTCATTTTGGGTCGCTCCTTTGCACCGCGTCTCAAGTGTTGCTCAATAGAGTTATCTTCAATCACAACGGTGTTTATCTTGAATTTTGCTAGTCACGCCACCATATCAAGAAGTGGCTGCTCACATTCAATTCGGTTCACACATTGATGGTGAATTCAGACATTACTCGATGGAGGTGCAAGGGTGACATACGCACCAAAACAACCACAATCTGCACCCTTTCCAATTAATAAACAAATTCTAGTCATTTATGCTTTATCAAAACAACCACAATCTGAGTTTCTTCAGTTATGATGGCTCTATTCTCGAGTTGCGCTCCAGTCATGGCACAATATTGAGTGGCCACCATCGCTCATTTTGGGTCACACCTCGACGCAACCTCTCAAGCATTACTCAATAGGGTTAATATGTATCTAAAATGAAAATTAACTTTATCTAGACAATTTTTTTTATTAAATAAACATTGTACATCCTAAATGTATTTATATTTGTAACTTATACAAAACTACTGTACACACAGTTTAGGGTACTCTACATAGAGCGTCCTAGTTCATCCAACGACTACAACATCAACAATTATTCTAACATGTATAGAACCATATGCATATCCAATAATGGCCCTTTTTTCCAATCCATATTACTCCTCTTGCCTACTTTGTTTCTTATGCGGGACTCTTGCTGGAACCGACCGTGACAAATCATTAATGCCATCGAAGCTGGATTTGTAACAGTGTCATTCAGTCAGTAGAAGAAAAGTCAATAAGAAAACCAGGTGATTTAAGTTCCACAAAGAGATACCTGAGTATAGCAGATCAAGAGCCTCCTGCCATGAAATAATTGCTGCCTCCTGAGCTCCCAATGGCAGAAGGTATATCACGAACAAGAAACTTCACACTGTGAGTGCCCACAAAGTCCAATATTTCGAGGCACTCTTGCAAATCAGAATCATTTACCAACAACACCCATTCCTCTTCATCATCAAGATACTTGATCTGGAACTGCCCTGTATTTAGTTTGAACCTCTTTGCTATTTCTTCATAGAGTTGAAGACATCCAGCAGAAGGCTCGAATTTGAACCGGACTGTATCTTCTTTATAAGTAGCTTTGACTGTAATTTTTGCCACACTTTCTCCACAGCTTGCCTCTGTCTGAGAATGCTTCCTTTCACCACAACTTCTTGAGCTTGATGAACTGCCTTTCGTTGTTGAGCCAGGCCCACTGGATGAGTCTGTCATTCTGGAGGAAGTGGGCTGGTTATGTTCAAAAACTGCATCACCGTCCACCCCAACATCACCTTTAAACGTAGTGTTCATACCATCACCAGCAGCAATGGAGATTGAGCTTCGAGAAGAGAAGTGATACTCGGAAGCCTCTTGTTTCATGCTATTGTTTACCTCCCATTGATTGCATCCTTCTCCTGTAAGGAAAGGATCTGGTGGAAACTTCCCAAAAGACAACCAAGGCATGGTTTTAAGACTAGCAGGCTGGGACGACCCAGTATCTAGTGCAGCCAATTTGGATACATCACAGCTTTCTGGCACAAGCACATTTATTCTACGTTCTCCTGTGAAAGAGTTTGGACAGAGCACATTTGACTTTGGCACTTTATATCTGTCCACAAAACACCCTTCTTCCATTTTAACAATTTCACTCTCAACATCAGTGTAAGATGGAGGAGCTGGGATCGCACCTTGGATAATCGAATCAGGATTTCTGACAGATTGACTTCTACTGTGGAATATAACACTTTTTTGTTGGTCAAAATCTTGGACAGAGCTCGCTGCCACGAGCTTCCCAGTGTTTGGATCATACTTCAGTCCACCTTCCACTCCCTGAACAGAGTTGAGGACGCTCTGTATTTTCCTCAAAGAACGATTCACTTTGTTTATCTTGCGGGATGGCCATCTTGAGATGCCATGTTGTCTACATATCCGTTTGAGTGTAGTTGGACACACTACAGAAACAAGAAACACAATCAAAACTTAGGCTATCCCTTCAAGAGTTCTTCAAACAGCCCTTCATACTGAATGGGCCACACCATATATAATTGTTGCCACATGCTTTTCCCATTTTAATCAATGAATTTTCCACAACGTGTTCTGTAAAAAGTACTAGTTCAATGTAATTTGAACTTCCATTTTTCTTCTGATCTCAGACTAGACAGTTCAATCAAATTCCTATTCTGGAATGAATAATCCAGCAACAGTAGTTAAGAAAGAAGCCCAAAAGAAGGCAAACAATCACCAGATTACGCTATATATAGCATTTGAAATTCTGTCAGTGAATGATATAATCTGGCATATACTCTTTCATAAGAATAATCAGGGTAGTTACCAATCCTTTAGAAGCCACAATTACCAACGGTAGTGCAACAGGCACTCTTTTTAATTGCTCATATAACACCACACACACACACACACACACACACACACAGAGTGATCGGTGTTAGTAAAAGTCTACAATCTGTAATAAGTACTTGTATCTGACCCCGTGTTTGGTTCCTTGAATAGATGTTGATACCAAAGACTTCTCCTCCAAAGTGCATGCAACTCTCATGATAAATATTTTGTGAAACAAGTTAATGCTAAGACTTACCCCCAATGCTTTTGGCTGCATCCTTCAGGCTACCAGAAAAGTATTGCTGAAGAACACCTAAACTGACATGCTTCTCAGCTGTGCTCCGCTTCTTCTCCATCCGCCTCCTTGATCCAGCCATTGTCTGCAGTAATTTTAACAAGCTGTAAGAGCTCTGTTCTCTTATCTATTGAAGACACTGAACAAGGAGATCGAAACATATATTTATAGAGAAAAAGGAATCGATGAAAACATCAAAGGAAAAATGCACATTATTCGTCCAATAGAGAAGTTTGCACGAGTTCCTTGAACACAAGACACATGTATGCTATTTTCACTCTTGTCATTCTTGTTGCATTTAGCCTAAAGTTCCATTGCTAGAATCATTTGAAGCAGATATAACTCATCTTATTGTATACCATTTTTTCTCATTCATAGAGAATATTGCTTTCTTCATAAAAGGATATCTTCATTAAAGCACAAAGTTTGTTCATTTCTTGAGTTCATTCTAGGATTTATAAAGAAAGGTTTGTTGCATAGGTTCTAGACTTAGTTAACCACAAGTATTTACATGTCATCAATTGTTTTTATTTTCCTGGGTCTCAATGGAAACACATGCACAAGCTCTGAGACCACTTAATGCCAATTTTTTCACTATACATCAAAAAGTTATAACAGAGGAAAAACCCCTAATATATTTTCTTTCAAGTCCAGTGAATCTATTATTTTCTATAAAATTCAAAATGACAACACTAAACACATTCACTTATCTGAATTAATCAAGTACAGAATAATAATGCTAAATGTCTCGGTAGCACATACACTTTAACTAGGGTAGCGTGTCCGACACACGTGGGACTCATGTCAGATATCGACACTTTTCGGACATTTTATCATAGTCATTTTTATTTCTTTTTTAAAAATATTATATATATTAATTAAGAAAAATAATAAGTAGTATAAAATTAAATTTATATTATTTAAATGAAATTTTTTAAATAATTTAATTAACATGTCGACTTCGTGTCCTGTCAATACTTTTTTGAAAAATCATGAGTCGACGTGTCCGTGTCAGTGCATCATAGCTAAATGTATATTTAAACTGAGTGGACCACACTCTGGCATGATTCCAATCTAACTTACCTCAAGACTAATGATGCATAACTAATTGGCTTAGAGAACCACTTAACTAGATGGATGATAATGTTAGTGGATATGGCAACGACCCTCATCTTCAGCAATGACAACAAACTATGTGAATCCTCCTTCACCACTCCATTTCTGTTTGTAGCTTGATCCATTGGGAGATCTAAAGCAACTAGATCCTTCATCTATACAACAAAAATTTCTCAAAACGAGAAAGCAGTTGGTAACTTGCCAATTGTTTTGCACTGAAAACAGAAACCCAGAATACATTTTTTTGTTTTCTTTTACTTTTTGAGGTGGGAGTGGGGGGGTGTATTTGGGGCCTAGATTTTGTGTGATTATGTTATCAATTTAAGGGGAGCTGTACACTCAAATTCAGAAAGTAAATTCTGGGAATTTCCTGGGCTTGAAGGTTATTGCTATCCTTGGAATTTGGGGGCAAAAATCTCGTATAGACTATTGTTAACTTACCGGGACATTATAATGTTGTTAACGTGGCTATAATGTTGATGCTGCTTAAAATGACATACAGTGCATCCATTCATTAGAAAAAATAAGAATTGAGTGAAACGCTACTCAAAAACCACGTTCAAAGATTGGATGATAGAAAAGAAATAAGCAGCAGCAGCAGCAATTCCTACAAGCACAATAAAATCGCATGCTATAAAATTTGATATCTGAAAAACTCACTGTATGCCTATCGGCTATCAACACCATCCATGATAATATTGTTACTCTTTGAAGCAAAAATGCTAGAACAGAGGGTCATAATGCAGGAAAAAGAGGATCTCAGAAGTCAGTCTCAAAAAAACCGGTGTTCGGAAAAAAAAGTGAGATTCAATACTAGCAATTTAACAAACATAAATCCAAAAGTACCTGGTCAAGAGGACCATCAGCATCCATTCCAGTAGTCTTTGAATCTGATACGTCCAGGGGTACTTGATCACCAGAGTTTAAATTGGAGCTCCTCCTGGATAGTGTACTCAGTGGCAAGTTTTGGACTTCATTTTTCTGTAGCCCAACCTTAGATTCTAGCCCAAGCAATTCTGCATCTGACACTGTTCTCAAACTCCTGGAGATCCTTTGCATTGTACTGGAAAGATTATTTAGCAAGAGCTGTTGTTCAGTACTCCCTTTCATATTGACAGGGAGAAATAATTCTAGTATAAAGTCATCGTCACCAGTATATGTACTTCTTAACCTAATAGCAACAGCAGCATTTAGGCCGAATTTCCGGGCATGATGAACAAGTGGATACTCACTGATGTGGTATTCCTTGACATCACGGTAAAAAAAGGGGTGATTGGATTGTAGAGCTTTCCCAGCAATACCTTGTCCCTCCTGAAGATAATGTTCCCCACATGCATGCACAAATCCCTGCATAGTGCTGTCATTCACATAACAGGCTGTACTCGCAATGCATAGTATACATTTTTTGTGAGAACTTGGATTGCATCCTCTAACTTGTACTCTTATCGTTTCATCATCCGTCCCCTCTCTGTAACTACAGGGAATCCATGTTAGAGCAAGAGGCAGTCTGTGTGCATGGCAAACAGCTCGTAAAACATCAGTTATCTCAGCTAAAGCTGCCCTTTGATTCTTTGAGAGAGACTGCAAATTAACAAAAAGAGAATTTCAGAAATAAGTAAACATAAGAACAGGAAAATAACTCATACATGTGAATATTCAACTGTATACTTTTTGCCATATTGATATAAAACATACCTGGCATTGAAATTGAGGTACAGTGCTCCTTAAATTCACCGCCTGCATATGTTTGTAAAGTGTTAGTAGTAAGTCATACTGATCTGGAAAATATAATTTTTAATAGAAAATGAAAATAAATACACATGGGCAACACTTATATGTAAACCCTTTCAATGCCAGAAATTTGGGTGGGGAAGGGAGTTTGTGATGAGAAAGAACATGATTTTGGCTTCAAACTGATAAGAACTCCTTAAACCAAAAATCATCAGCTCCACACAATCTTTGAATAATAATACTAATACAATGGTTTTGCTCTCTAGCGCTTGACTTTCTTTAACGTCATGGAACATGAAAATATTCAAGGTTCAGGTTCCTTGTAAGCCAGTAGAACTAACTGATCAAGGGGAGACATTTTTACTTTAAGCAAGAAATGGTAAAAGGATGATGAAAAAGAGAAATAGAAACTGGCAACTAACCTGGAGGGCACGGCAAACATTTTCCATCTCTGAATCAAAATTGGGTTTCTCCTCCACAGTGACCAATTCTAGCACCGCACAACATGAATTTTCAAGTGAATCATCCTCAAAGACAGGTAAGGCAACAGATCCACGGACTTCATGATCAACTGCATGTTTTACTCTCAAGTACTCTTCTTTATTGTAGTATACAACATTGGATGTCCACTCTGGCATCTTCGAGGTAAAGACACGGCCAGGAAGCCCTGGGAAAGAACCTGGTCCTGATTCTGCTGCGAAAGTAAAACTTCTAGACACCTCACGATATCCAGAAAGTGTCTTGTCAAGTAAATAAGGTTGCTCAGAGGTGCTTAAGGTGTAGACATCCCTATTCTTTATTGGAACCCAAACTTGTGCCAAAATACCCCCTCCAGACAATTCTTTGAATAGATACAATGCTTTGAGCATTTTCTCAGCCAAGGATTGTGAAGGAAGTCTAGGGATTGTAGTGTGCGCTATTTCAGCAACCGCATTCTGCTGGCCTGAGCTATTGCTTCTCCTCTGGATCACATCAACCCCATCATTAACAGAATCCATCGGAATATGTAATTGGTTATTCATGTGCCTAAAAATCATTCTATCTCCCATGCTAGACAAACTTCCCACAGTGTCACTGTCTTCCATAAGAACCCCGGGACTAGACTCCTCTGCGAAGTTCAATCCATCAAAGGGTAAAAAATCTGACACCATCGAACTGTGAGGTGACATGGCAAAAGAGGGAAACGGGTGATCTGACACATTATTGGGGCTGCTACACCATCCGCCGTTCAAATCAACATTCATGAGCTCTGCAATGTTACTAAATGAACCATCCAAAGTCGAGCCCTGTATGCCATTCTCCATATATGTCATATCCATGCCCTCCAACTGACCCCTAGGTGAAGACCAATATCCAGTATCCTTCTCTTTACTTAAAAAAGGGTACTCCATCTAATTTAGAGACCCGAAAAAATAATAATACCTCAAACAAGTTAAATCTCCAAATCTTAATAAACTTTCAAGCCACTTAAATTGAAATCAATTGCCCAAAATTCCTCCCATATTGAACACCAGTTACCAAATATCTCATAATCACGATCAATTGTTCACATGAACTACCCCTTTCTCCCAATTCTTCAAATGACACCCCAATCAATCCAAATCCACTTTACGTAAACAAAACCCAGCAATACCCATGATATGAAGTTACTCATTCCTTCTTTTACACCCTCAGATACAAAGATGCATAAACGGGTATATGTTTATGTATTAGCGTCAATTATGCAGTAGAAATAAAGACAAGAACTTTGAGGACTGACCTCAGAGATTCAGAAAATTTCGCGGCAGTAAGCAGGCAAGCAGCAGAAATATAATTGCAGAGAAAAAGCCGAAAAAGCTAATCAACCAAAAAACGCAGCGCCCCTAAAAAATCCGAGAATTCACCAATTGTACAGCGAATCAAATCACCAGAAGAACCACAAACCAAAACCCAGCTCAGATTCATCTCATCATAACCAATTAACATAAAGCTTATACTTGTATTAACTGAAAATGATAGAGAAGAAAAACCCGTATATCAGAATAAAGGGATAAGTAAAATTTCGAGCTAAAGGATAACTTTACTATGCACTTTCTATATATGTTTGTACCCGTCGAAAGGACTGTTGGACCGATCAAACAAGTACGGAATCCAAGGGGAAGATTAAAAGCTACCTCTTTGAGGGAAAATTTCTATAAATGGAAACCGAAGAGGAGAACAGGGATGGAGATAATTTAATCAACAGTCAGAGAACTTTGTTATAATTTACTACTTAGTCACCGATCTTTAAAAAATTACTCATTGTTCATTTAACTTTTCTATAAATTACTACAAATTTAAAAGTTTACTTGTTGCTCAACTAAATTTGAACAAAGTTATTTGTTGTTTTACCGAATTTTGTTATGGGTAATACTGATGAAAATGATATGAATGATTGTTGATAACTTTATTCAAATTTGGATGCAACAAATAACCTTTTAAATTTCAATGAACAAGTAGTAACATATAACAAAATTCAATGAGCAAAGAGTAACTTTTTAACTTCGATGAGCAAGTACTAATCTATACATTGTACGGGCAGTTTTGTTTTATAAATATAAATTAGCCTCTCTTTTTCTTTTCTTTTTTTTTCCCCCTTTTTCTATTATTGACCCAAAGCTTTTATTTCCAATAGGTAATTTCATCCTAAATCATCAATTTCTCAATTTTTAGGGAGATCGATTTGATCCAATTCGACTCTCCAGAAATCAAGATAGACCCACCAAACGTCCAACTCTAATTTTTGAAATATTAAAGGTGGTTTCTATTATACACTTAATAGATGTTTAAACTTTATTTTGTAGTAATCGGGATACTTAACTTCATGATAACATACTCATTTTAATCATTGGAGTGTTTTTTAGAGAATTCTTCGTCCTTCACTTCCTTAATTCTCTATTGCTTTGAAATAAATGGACGATTGATTTGGAAAAAAAGTCTAAAATCCTGCCATGTAATATTTTTCTTTAATAAGCATTTCTTGCGATTTCCACAAGTTATGTTTTCGCTTATAGTTGTTATGATGGGTAAATCCACATGGATGGCCATGTTCGCGACCATTAGTTTAATGGTTAATTAAGCATGTTTTTTATATGTAGAATGACATAATCCAAATTGAATGATTAAATTGAAGTATAGTGATGTAATTACAATTGATGTAAAAGTTGAGTGACCGCCAATACAATTAGCCCAAGTTGGGAATATAAACTTCTATGGTGAAAGAGAGAACAACCCCAAGGGATGGTAGATTGACCATAATGGACATATTGAAATGAAAAGGACACATCACCTAATTACAAAAAGAATCAATTGAAATATTTTGTCTATTCTTAAAACAATTAAATATTGTCATTTTAACCAATCTTTTATTTTTATTTTTTCATGTTAAATGTTAGCCAAACAAATAAAGTAGACTCTCAAAGAAACTGATTTGCCTAACCTCACTTTTTTTTTTAGATAATAATAACTTTATTATCTTGAAATGACAATTATTTTGCCTTATTCCAATCAATAAAATAAATATTTGGCTTAAATATTCTAGATAAGACTAGCAATACAAGATATTATAAAACACAATAGTTTATATATTACATAATAGTGTAAATTATATCAAAACTTACAATAAAAAGTGGATAGTTGGTAATCGTAGAACGTAGAAATTAGAAAAACGAGTTATCTGTTACTGTAAAATATGATTTGAACAGTAGGTAGTTATTTTTTTCTAGTTATTTCGAACTGGGCAATTAAAGTTTCTCGAGTCTATTTATTTACATCAATTGCTTGGGTTTAAGTGAAATGACGTATTATTGAAAATCTAGCACTAACCCTCTTGTCATGGTCATGGAATCAAATTAATAGGTGATTAATTAATAAAGCAAGTAAAATTAAAAAACAATAGTAGGGGTAATTTAGTGATTTCAACGAGAAGGAAGGTCAGATTAAAGACACTTCTTTTTTGGTACTTGGAATCTTTGGGAGAATTAGATTCCAAATAAATACATGGTATCTCACGCAGCGAAATCGAAGGCTAAAGCTGTCACCTTTTTACAAATTTTCAACTTCTATTTTTTATTTTTATTTATTTTTATTCAGGTTCCATGTGCAACACGTGGCACGCACGTAGTCCCTTGATGACATCCATGTGTGGGTTCCTCGAAAAAATCATTATATTTATATAATTTATTTATTTGTCTCTGTCGATTTGCATAGTAAGTTTTGTACCAAAAGATCATTGTAGAAGATTCAACGAATCGATATCACTAACTTTTCATTGATCGGAATCTAATTATTTATTGAGTATATCAGAGTAAGAATGGGCCTCTTTGAGTTCTGTTTCATTTGATTACTTTAAAAAAAAAAAAAAGAGTTGAATCTCAACCTTGAGGGTCCTCTATCGCCCCATTCCTAAAGTATCGTGGATGAGATAAATCGTGAAATGTGCATCAGCAGGTTATGGTACAAAAGTTGGCATACTGGTGCCTACAAAGAGTTCAATTTCAAACCTTGTTAAAACAGAAATCGAACCCTCACATTGCGACTGCCAGCTCAAATGAGATTACCTCACTCCTTTCCTCTATTGAGCTATGCCCCGGGAGGCATCATTTGATTACTTTGTATTACTTATTTTGAAGTATGATTATTTATAAATTTGAATTTTATATTTGCTCCATAAAAATTATTTGGAAGTTTACTTCTTGATATCTTCTTGAAAGTTTATCCTGACTTATTATGAACGTTAAAAATGATACATTCAACATTGACAGTCCATTATGTTATGGAAAAATTAGAGAATGAATGTAAATCAAACCAAATCGAAGGCCNCCTAAAATATCGTGGATGAGATAAATCGTGAAATGTGCATCAGTAGGTTAGGGTACAAAAGTTGGCATACTGGTGCCTATAAAGAGTTCAATTCCAAACCTTGTTAAGGCAGAAATCGAACCCTCACATTGCGACTGTCAGCTCAAATGAGACTACCTCACTCATTTTCTCTATTGAGCTATGCCCCGGGAGGCATCATTTGATTACTTTGTATTACTTATTTTGAAGTATGATTATTTATAAATTTGAATTTTATATTTGCTCCATAAAAATTATTTGGAAGTTTACTTCTTCATAACTTCTGATGTTGACCATGTTGAAAGTTTATCCTGACTTATTATGAATGTTAAAAATGATACATTCAACATTGACAGTCCATTCACCATTGATTCTAGAAGAATGATCATGAATCTATTATATATATGAAATGTATTAGATTTTGTTAAGGAAAAAAAACCCCACATCGAATAAATATGAAAAATATAAACTAATTTATAAGAGTTTGGGCTACTCATTTTAAGATGAAACCTCAAATCTTAATATGGTATCAGAGCCCGTTTAGCTCCAACAAGCAATTTGATCGGATTAAGACTCAAAAAAAAATTGAGCACACGAATTTCAAGATTGATCTGCTCAAACGAGCCACCATCTTGTTGGGGCATGTTAAGGGAAAAAATCTCACATCGAATAAAGATGAAAAATATAGACCAGTTTATAAGAGTTTGAGCTACTTCTCTTAATAAGATTGACTTTTTAAGATGTAACCTCAAATCTTAACAGATCTAGAGTGCATAAATTCATTTATAATGTTACATGAATTATATGTTGAATTCATGTATGCGCGTTAAATAGAATATTCTCTATGCAAGTATAAATAGCAGTCTTAGGTTTCTATTGAGAAAAAGATCTAAGCAATTGTAAGAGAAAGTATGCTAAATAAAAACTAATTTGTTCTAGAAAATAAACTTTTTCTCTTGGAGTATTTTTGCGACTTGCGAGTATGCCCATTTGTTTTCTACGAAATGGCATCAAAGTTTTGATGAAGAAATTGTTAGAGACGACACTATACAATATGTTGCAGCCAAAACTTCTAATTTTAGCAGGATGAATTACAATTAATGAATTCAACCACACATTTTTCAATAAAATAATATTTTACATCACATCAATAACTTTTCGTTCTTTTTTCAACCACACATTCTCAATCAATCTACTATTCCGGAATACATTCTTTCAAAATAATGTGACTCAAACACACCATGTACATAGTAGATCATAAGATTCTTGAGAATCAGTTGGTTGTTATCAATTTAAAAAGGCAACAATTTGAGTTTGGAATGTAAGGGAAGACGAGTTATTTGAGGAAGAGTAGAAAATGAAATCTGAACAATTGCAAGCTGCAGTAGAAGGCAACTGAAATGAACCGTATGAAGGAAAAAATGAGAAAGCGAGAACAAACGTCGGAAAAGCAAACAAACAAGTCAAAGGGGAAATAACAACATTGAAGCAAAATTAAAAGTTGTAAATGATAGATGTAATTATGAAACATATCAAAGTATGAGAATGTGTAAAAAATAACTGTAATAAAATATTGAATGCTTTAATGTTTTTCATAATTTTTTTGCAAATTTGATTATACCCTCTAACTCAAAATGTTTACGTTCGTCATTGCTTGTGAACAAATATTTTACATATAGACTATCATTAATCTTGTCCAATTTTATTTGTAGTTATAATTTTAAGCGCTTGACACATCTTCATTGGCGGATCTAGTACCCGAGGAGCACATGTGGCCACCCGTGCTGGATCCGTCAATATTTTTCACCATTTTAAAGCATAGTTTTAAAAAGCATTGTAAATGGAAAGATTCAAACCTTTGATTCTCTTTAGAAATATAGAATATTTGACCACTATGATATTTGGTGAATGTTAATATTAGATGTAACAAAAATATTTAGGTTAGTTTTAACAAAGTAATAGATATATTTGATTTTTATTGCAACCACTGACAGTTAACGGTCAACAATCGCCCATGCTCGCTCGAGATTTTGGATCCATCACATTTCATCTTTATACTGTAATATGACGATAACGACGCGTAAGTGCTATATAACTTATTAACTATCTCATGCAATGAACCATGCCCCTAGTTTTAATATTTTAAGACTCAAAAATGCTGGACGTCCAGCAAAAGTCCTTTTAAGATTATTCGAAGAATCGTGCCTCGTTACTCTATTTATGAATTGGAGGTGAAATCAGATGATTGTGATTTTTTAACTTAGTTTAAGGACGTGTAAATAAATAATTTATTCTTATGTAAAATTGTCTTCATTATGTGTGAATAGTAATTTAATTGTTATTACTATATGATTGAAATTAATATTTAACTGAATTAAAAAATAAAAAATTTAGTAATTTTTCAAGAAACACGAATAAAGTCATTATATATATGGACTTTTGTTCCCTTATAAAATCCATTCAAATAAGAATTTTTAAGCATATTTACTTAAATATAAATAAAATGTCTTGACATTTCACGCCGGTATCGGGTATACTAACTGTGAAAGGGAAATGGTACTTGTATACTTTAGGGTGTACATAAGGGTTTATACCTCCTTACATGGAGGGGGGCCCGCGTACAATAATTTATTGGGATTATTCTATTCTACTATACCTGGTAGAGGTCTGGTAGAACA
>CAIGRF010417363.1:0-14152 GCA_903798235.1 Fraxinus ornus | reverse complement strand
TCCGATATACCCGTCGGTTTCATATTTGAGCAAACCATATGAAACTCCTTCAAATGTTTATTGGGGTCCTCTCGGGTAAATCCATGAAATGTAGGGAGTAGATGAATGATTCCGAACTTTAGTTCAAATCCCACCTCTAATTGAGGATATTGAATGTATAAAGGTTGCTGAACAAAAGTTGGAGCTGCAAGTTCCTTTAATGTTTGATTTGCATCCGCCATTTCAGACTGTAGGTGTTCGGACTCACTTGAGGATTCAATGTTCAATCACCTTAGAAGTTTAGTTGGAGAAATGTCTTCTCCACTTTTTGATGTATCAGCTTCTTTTCTTGATCTTAGGTTGTAGTGTATTGTAGGATTTTTCCTCATTCACAACCTATACAACAAAGAAAATAACAAAAATAATGAAAACAGAACCAAAAAGAAAATATTGCAATTAATAAATTGATAGAACAATCCCCGGCGAGACGATGCCAAAATTGATACCGTCCAATTTGACGTACCAATTACTTTTCCTTACTTAGTTTGAACGTGTCGTCTTAAATAGTAATGTGGCAAGTAAGGGTCATTTCCCGCAGATGATTGGTTCAATTTAATCAATTGCACACTAGAAAGTGAAATTAACAGTTATATACTAAATTGATTAAATGAGAGGGGCGAGGGGGGAAATCAATAAATTCAAAATATAAAAGATTTGAGTTTTGAAATAAACAAAGTAGTTTTTGATTAAAGATGTGAAAGTGTGATTGAGGGGTATTTCGTTACCACAAGAATGATTTTCCTATCAATTACCACAAAGAATTTTCATTTTTTAGATTAACAACAACTCGAGAATAATTACAAGCTCAATTATCTCAATCTCTTCTTACTTGTTAGTTGAATAAAACAAGCTCTTTACTCAACCATGTTCATTAAACAACCTAAAACAAGCTCTATAGATTTAATTTAACAAAAGCATTACAACAAAAGAGATGAGTTGAATTAAGGGTAAACTCACAAGCTCGGTTTAATCACTTAAGTGTTAATCCACATACAATCAATTGAAAGTTCCTCATAATCTATTGAAATATAATTGCTAAAAGGTTTTAGAATAAATAGCTATTACGTACTATATATATACTAAATGATTGATTAGTTGTACACCTAAACAATCAAGAATAACAAAATTAACATTCAACACAACTGATTAAACACATCAATCAAGAGAACTATGAAGTACAAATTAATTGAAAATCATAACCCGGGTTTGAAATCACCTCCAATCACCAATATATTTAGTTATCCATGAAATACTCAAAAATAACAGATAAATTCTTACAACACATTAATGGAAAATCGATTAAAGAAAAGAAAAACTTATTGATAAAGAGAGAAATTATTGAGAGTTCTTCAATATCAATGGAGAATCTTTTCCAAGCTATTTCACCATCACAATGTTCATATCTTGTCCCCAAATTACCAAAGAAAAATAAGGGAAAAAGAAGAAAGAAAAAAAATTGAAAAAGAAAAAGGAAAACAGGAAGAAACGTAGGTCTCTTTTTAAGCAGGGGCTGCCCATTTTTCATTCAAATCTAATGGTTAAATTGCAACCCAAGTCCCCCAACTATTGAAAGAATAAAAAGATGATCCCTAAACATGCTACAGTGGCGTCTAGGTGCCACCTTCTCTGAAAAATACTGATTACGTTCATTTGAAGCCAAATTTCAAGATATTGCACGTCAGGTCCTCCAACTTTCAAAAAGTGATAATTTTGGTCCCCAAGCTTTCAATTTTTTGCGTCTTTGGTTCCTTTTGCTCATTCCTCACGAAAATTCCTTCCAATCATCATTCAGACTCGGGTTTTCACCTACACAATAAAAATAATTAAATTAAGTAATAAATTGCTAGTGAAAACTCACAAATATCCAAATTAAATGGTTCGAATAAGTGCAAAAACCCGCACTTATCATCGACGCCCAAAAAGTATTACTAAGGAATGTACTCAAGCTCAATCTTGCGAAAGAAAATTTACAGCAAGTGAAAAGTGAAAAATGATTGGTAAATGGGGTATTTATATAGGTGTGGAAATGGGAGACCAAAGGTTGCGATCTGGACCGTTGGATCTTGACACGGGTCGCACATCCAAGGCACCCCAATAAACGCCTTACTTTGCCCCGACCATTCGACGTTCATTATGAAGTTATGTCATTGAGCAATCCCAAGACCCAAGATACCATTCCCAGCCTATGTGCATCCACCCCTAATGCTCAAGCTCTAGTAGTAGATGCATGTGGCCTTTATCGTTCTACTCGAGCTTTGAAGTCTCGAGGATCGATATTCACTAAGATGAAAACCCTCGTCCTCGAGCTTCAGGTAATCCTGAGGACCAGCATTATAGTTTTTACAGTATTTGGTGATGAACGTCCTCGAGGTGAGTCCTCGAGATATTTTGATCAACGTATGCTATGTCCTCGAGCGTTGTCCTTTACTAAACTCAATGACTTTCCTGATTAAACACTGAGGAATCTTACTTTTCCAAGGATTCTAAATCTGTCCAAATACTTCAACTTAAGACTCCCATGTCTAGAAGGAGTCTATATCAGTAACTATTATAGTAGAACTATGACTAGACTTACAATTATTACAATCTAATACTCATCTCAAGTAGGACTTTTAAGAATCATAATGCTTAGCAACTAAGTCCTACTAAAAATGTACCACCTACCTCTATAAATACAAAGCTTCTATTCATTATTAGATACGCTTTTACATAAATTTTTAGTCTATAACCTCACGCATAAGTTCTCTTTTTGACTCAAGTATCGAAGGAGCGACGAGAAAACACATCAACGCCTTTGTTTCAGGTATCGAAAGATCTCGTTCGTGCACATTCTCAGTCGTCAAGTTCGAAAATCAGCATATACGATTTTTTGCAAAGCACTTTGTTTGGGTAAAATTGATTTAAAAAACGTGCTTGGTTGACCATTATAACTAATGTGGACTTATAATATTTCAATTAAGGTAAATATGTCCAATTCTTTGATCGAGTAATAGTCTATTAATGAAAAACTGAATTAAGTTATCATAATTGAGATAAGATATAAGTATAATTACTCGATTGAAATAAATTAGAGTGTAAGTACCTAATTGAAAAAAAATTAAAATAATTGACTTTCGAACAAAAAAGTACATTTTCCCTTTCTTTTTTCAATAGGTATTTCCTCCCCGCACCAACTTCTCGTCGTACACCTAAAAGGTATCTTTAACAAGGCACTGTTTCCCAAACGAGCAAGCTAGCCAAAATCTCCCCGGGCGCACGTTAG
This sequence comes from Fraxinus ornus, assembly GCA_903798235.1. Classification (NCBI taxonomy): domain Eukaryota; kingdom Viridiplantae; phylum Streptophyta; class Magnoliopsida; order Lamiales; family Oleaceae; genus Fraxinus; species Fraxinus ornus. The sequence goes on along the minus strand of CAIGRF010417363.1, from coordinate 10,851 downwards.
ATGCCATCCCTCACGTTCCCTAACTCCAAACAATGGTTCCTCTCAGTCTCACTTCACCTTCTGCTGCTTCCCTTTCATTGACATGCCCGCGGCCCGCCCCGCCCTCATTTATACCCTCCCTTAAACCCATATACACAAGGTATAACCAACTCAAAAAACTCAACCAGGTAAGAATAAATATATGAATAGATTTATATATGTTATACTGTATGTAGATCTTAGTTCATACAGAATCATAATCTGAATTTAAGGCTTCTTTTTGTTTTTGTTTTTGGTTTGATTAGAGGAGGAGGGCGAGGAATGGAAAGTGTAGGGCGGAGTTAGCTGCTGATGCGCCGGTGGCTATTGCTATGGGTGCGTGTATTCTGAGCTCGCTGATTTTGCCAGCCACTCCTTTGCCGGAAGATAGTGAAAGTGATTCGCTGATTGACTCTGCCGATGCGAGGTTTGCTGTCATGGGAATCATCAGTCTCATTCCTTATTTCAATTGGATGGTAACATAGATTTTTTTGTTTTTTTTTTAAGCACCAGTCGTAATTACACAATTTTTTTTCAGCTGTGTTTTTCAGTTTTATTTTCTTATTTATATCCAAATTGCTAATCTCTACTTATTTTTATATAGAGTTGGGTGTTTGCGTGGATGGATACTGGAAAGCGGCGATACGCTGTTTATGCTATTGTATATTTGGCTCCCTACTTGAGGTTTCACCCTTTCACATTTTTTCTTTCTTCTGAATAAATCTCCATTTTTTATTCTTAAAATTCTGGACCTTGTTTTTTCTCAAGTTGAAATTATTGATATTCCAATCAGATGATTATAATCTTAATTTGCTACTATATTAGTTTAACGAATTATCAAAAATGAACCAAAAAGACTAATTGACTAGCAAAACTAGTGATTGGTCAACAAATACCACAAATGGGAGGCAATAGTAGGTTCTTTAGGCTTTGAAGAAACACAGAACAAGTTATTAGTGTTTATCAGTGGTCCTTAATTATTTCAAAGGATTTAAGCTAACATTAATGTAATCATTGTCCAACTTTGATAATTTGCTTTTCTTGATTTGGGGATGATTGGTTGAGCATGTTCGTGCAATCATAATTGATAATACTCTTCCTGATTCTTTATGCAGTTCAATTTCTGGTTTTAAGTTCTTTATTGAGAATGAAATATTTGATTCTTTCCTTTTCATACTGCAATCTTTGCAAATTGGTGGTAGCTGTTCAACTCGTATTGAATTATGGTGCAATTTTTATTGATTTCGTTTCGATGTGTCGATATGGCAAGGTGTTCGCGATGATATTCAAACAAGTTTCTCGTGGTCTAATGTAGAAACATTTTTGTTGTTCTTTTCTAATTAACTATCTTCTGAAAAGCTGGCTGCTGGTGCAAAAGAATTCTCACACTAACTAAGCTCAATCTTGGAATCTGATTTATTTAATGAAAGTACACATCCTAATTGATTATAACACTTTTTTGCTAATGTTGGTTGGAAGCCTTGGTAGGAGATTAAAGCTATTGTTAGCTGTGGCTGACAGTCCAAACGACTTCCCACAAACTAAGCGCGATCTCAATAAATGATGTATTTACTATTTAGCCCCTGTTTGTCAGCCATTTTCTCAAACATTGTTTGTTACAGTAAACAATTTTCACCACATATTCACTCAATAAAATATTCTATACACAAATTAATAAAATTACTTTACTTTTCAACCACACATTCTCCAAAAAATACTATTCAAAACTCTATTTCTCTCCCAAAATATGAGACAAACAGGCCCTTAGTAAAGTACATGTCTAACTAACTTTGCCATAAAACTTCAATTTTTTTTGCTAATTTTGGTTGTAAAACCTTGGTTCGGAGATTTAAGCTCATTTCCTGCTTGATAGTGCTTTTCATCTAGGTGGTTGCAGATAAAACACTGAATGAAACTGGATAGGAAGTGGTGTCTTATATTTGTGAAGAAATGCTAGAAGGATTCATATATATGTTTAATAGTATTAGATCTTTAGATCATATTGTACTTATGGTATAATGAAAAGTTTACTAGCTCTGAGATACCCTTCGTTCTCAAAGGTAAACATGAGAATTTGAGAATTACTTGGACTTTAGGAAATTAATCATTTGATGTATTGCTATATTTAGAAAGTAGTTTCTGGTTGGTGAGATGGGCAATTTTACTGCCTCAATGACTAGAATTATTGTGCATGTATGATTCATTTGTGAATATGGTTATTTGAAAAATCTGAAGTGGAAATTTTTGTTTATCCTCTTTTAAGGTCAAATTTGTCACTGTCCCCTGAAGATAGCTGGCTGCCAATTGGTAGCATTCTCCTTTGCATCATTCATATCCAGGTGGAGAATTGTAAAATTCATATTTATGCATCTTATGATGTAACCGGTAATCTTAAAGTCTCATCTGGAATTTCTTTTGTTGGCAGCTAGAAGCTAGTATAAAAAATGGAGATATTCAGGGGTTTCAAATATTTAACGAGGCTGTGAAGCTTCTTTGGTCCATGAAAGAAAAGAAGAATCGAAGAATCTATGAGGAGGTACTTGCAATTGTAACCAATGAAAGAGAGATAATGCATCAATAACTTTGTATTTCTGATATTGCGATTTGTAATATGAAGGGGAAAGCGAGGGACTACCAAAATTTGCCTTCTGCACAAGAACAATCTAGGAATGAGATACAGAACTGGGGATCACCTGCTCAAGATCCCGAACCCTTGAATCAAGATGGAGAAACAGATGGGGGGAGCAAGGATTAGATTAATTAATTTGCTGGTTCAAACTCAATGCTATTCAACAAATGAGATATGAATATATTTTACTGGATTAGTCCTGGAGTTGCAAATGTAGCCTATGAAAGAGCAGTTCATTTTGATCTAAAATTTAGTGGTGATGAGCTCAAGGATCTGTTACTAACTGCCATTAATTTATAAAGAAAAGTTATGGACTAAGAACTTTATGATTGTGAAATGTGATAATATTGTATTTTGGCTTTTATTTTTGTTCTGTTCTTGCTGAAAACACTATTGGGCTATCTATAGAGGTAAGAGGTGCCTTTTATAAGTTAATTGAAGTGCTATTATTGAGCAAACAATCATTCATGCCTCCAAAGCACAAACTTCTTGATTGTACCATCGAATTTGTTTGGTAGAAGCTTAGTGAAGACTTCTCAATTGTCCTCCAGCTAGACCAAAGAAAGGTACAGAACAATAAATTCGTGCTCAACTAACTTGTCTCGATCCATGTCAACCATCAGCTAAAGCCCGCAACAGCTGCAATACATTTTTTTTTTCAAGGATTTCAAAAATGGACGTTAAACCCATTTCATACTTTGGGAGTTACAAGTGTACTGATAAGGGTCCGTTTGATACTACATATTTTTCATGATTTTTTTCATTTTTTAACTTTTGTAATGTTTGATAGACAAATTTTTTCAGGAAAATGTTTTCCAACTTTCCAAATTTTTCACATTTTTGAGGAAAATAAATTCTTGATATTTTGGTTGGTAAATATTTTTTAGGTTTTTTTTTATTTTATTTTGGCAATTGGAAAAAATTTTAGACACAATGGTAAAAAAATCTTTTCACTTTTATTGACAATTTTCATGCAAAATAAAACCAAACGAATGGTATTTGGTATGATCATTTTTTTCATTTTTTTTTGGTAATTGGAACAAATTCTAGATCCAATGCTAGAAAATATTATCACTTTAATGGACAATTTTCATAAAAGACGAAGTCAAACAAACACCAAACTTTCATTCCATGAAAAATTATATCATTCAAACATAATTAATTACAATTTCCAATAAAACAATTTCTAGACAAATCAATTCCCTGTAAAATATTTTCTTTCCACCAATTTTCCACATTTGCAATCAAATAGACCCTAAGTGAAAAAATAATTTTTAGGAGAATGTGTGATTAAAAAATTTCTTAAAATATGTAGTTGAAAATGATTTTGAAAGAAAAATGTATTTTTCAAAATGTCGTTTTCCCAAACAGCTTGATATGCAGTTGAAAAAAAAAATGGAAAGTAAATAAAAATAAAACGACTTTTACAACAAAAAATGATGGCTAGAAAAATAATACAATATTAATTATCAATTAAAATTNGCTTTGAGGTTTTAGCCTTTGACTAGAATAATGTGTTTAAAATAAATACTTTAAATTATAATTTATAGACTACCTAATATACCCTTATTTAACAAAATGTGATTTCCCATTTTCTCAAATCAATTGAATTCCAAAAAATTTTCAAGAACATTACTTGGCACCAGCGGCGCTTCAGTCTTCAACTTAAACTTCAAACCCCAGAGGCAGCTCAACCTCACTTTATCACTCATGGCCACCGCCACAACCGCCGCTGCATCTTCGCCTACCAATGTCGCCGTTAAGCGAGTGGGCACTCATAATGGCAGCTTCCACTGCGACGAAGCCCTTGGCTGCTTCATGATTCGCCTTACTAATAAATTCTTTAATGCCCAGATCACCCGTAGCCGTGACCCCCAGGTTACTTTCTGTTTCCTTTTCATATTCTTCATGCAATTTAATTTTCGTATGTATTTGTGTTTTTGTGGTTGGAGATATTTATATATGTAGGTGATGTGTTTGATGAAATGATTGAGTGAAGGTGCTGGAAGAGCTTGATGCAGTGCTCGATGTAGGAGGGGTTTATGATCCGACCCAAGACCGTTATGATCATCACCAAAAGGGCTTTGAGGAAGTTTTTGGACATGGTTTCAATACTAAGCTCAGCAGTGCTGGTCTTGTTTACAAGGTGATTTTTAGTGTGAAGCATTGACCAATACATGGTTACTTTTGTAATTGAGTTAACAAAATTTTGCATATTGAATTGTGGCATTGTTTTTTCTTTTCTCATTTATTTTTGTTTCAGCTATGACCGTGATGTGACTTGGGCTTGGTTTAGTCTAAATTTGAGAGGGTAGTTAGCTTCTCTGATTTGTTTTTTTCTGGTTATGTTTCCTACGTTTTTGTTATGTTAGCATTTTGGAAAGGAGTTAATTGCCAAAGAACTTCAAGTTGACGAAGAACACCCAGATGTGCATCGACTGTTTCTAGCAGTTTACAAGAGCTTCATGGAGGTACCTTTTTTTTTTTTTTATATATAGGTTACTTAGTTTCTAATCCCTTTTTAATTAAAATTTGCCACAAAGTGCCTGAAAATTGGGTACCTGAACGCAATTATAGGCCAAAGGATCTTCATGTTACACTCCTACTTGCCACCAGAATTCTGAACATAAGACATGGGCTTTATGCTACCTTAAGGGTCTTCCTGCTTTATTCTTCCTTGCTAGTCATTCTTAGTAAATGATCGACTATTGCAGTTTGCAATACAAGGCCTTTTCTTATAAGGATAATTCTGCGATAAAATATACACTGTATAGATTATACTTCCTTTTGATTTGTATTATATATTTTTTTGAGATATTATTTATTACTTACAAAAATGTATATTTTTTATGAGCTTTGCTCATGATCTATGGTATTAACCGTCAATGAGTACATACTGGTTCTAATCGTGCTTAGTTAGGTAAGTATTCTTTACATTTTCCTTCATCTATGCCAGGCAATTGATGCAATTGACAATGGAATCAATCAGTATGACACGGACCAGCCACCAAGATATGTTAATAATACACATCTGTCTTCAAGAGTTGGGAAATTTAACTTGGATTGGGTAGATCCTGATCAGTCAGCCGAAAAGGAGAATGCAGCTTTTGAACGTGCAATGGCTCTAGCTGGCAGTGAGTTTTTAGATGTAAGTTTCCTCTAATAGATGTCAACAAATCTTCTTATCCTGTATACATAGAACTGTGAAAATATATCATTTTTCTCTTTTAGAAAAATAAAATAGACAAATAGGGTGGTTTGTGGTCTTTCATTTACAGACTTGCTATGGAAAAATGTATTTGAAACTTGAGCTTTATATTCTGTTGAAAATGTAAAAGGATCTAAATAGTTGAAAAATCTTTCTATCTCCTCAGAGTGTACGCTTTCATGCACGGTCATGGTTACCAGCAAGGTCGATTGTCATGGAGTGTCTTGCAGCAAGGGGCGATGTTGATCCTAGTGGAGAAATAATGGTTTTGGATAGATTTTGTCCTGTAAGTGTTTGCTGATCATTCTGCTTTATAATTTTTCTTTTATGTTCATATAAAATGATGTTGCCATCACAATCTATATTGGATGTCAGGCTTAAGAAAGTACTTTTTGTTGTCTTTGTATTAAGAGATATGTCATGTTGGAGTCTATTTAGATGCCGTGACATTTCCAAGTTTTTCTTACATCATCCATTTGTTCTTTGGGAAAGTTCTCGTAAATGCAACTTTAATAGCTGTCCTCATTCCATGGAATCTATCATCAGAAATTTATGTATAATTTTTAGTTTGTAATAATTCCTTATGTGCCGATGAGTTGACAATTTACAGTTAAATCAATGTATGTGTAGTTCTTTTCGCTCACAACTTTTGAGAGTGAGGGAGGGAGGGAAGTTCTTAAAACTTATTGCAGTTTATTGTAGCCTGAGAAACTTCAGTATTCTAAGAAGTTCTACATTCTTCGACGAAGATTAAGTGTGAACACATGCTTTCGAGTTCCTATTTCACAGAAGTAATAAAACATTATTTTTGGAAGTTTGGTATTCTGGCCCGTTCATCAGCACCCTTCGTATACGTCTTATTTTGAAGAAAGTTGAACAAGTGTTCCATTTTAGTGTAACTAGCTCCTCTTTTTTTTATTTAATAAATGAATTTTTAATAAAATCATTAAAACGTTATCTTAGAAAACAACTTGTTGTGATAATTAATGTTGTACGGATTTCACACTGAGATATTTTCATTTGGTTGTATGTCGACAGTGGAAACTTCACCTGTTTGAGCTTGAAGAGGAGAATAAGATTGATCCATCTATTAAATATGTACTTTATGAGGTAGGTAGTTACGCGTATCTTTTTTCGTATTGGTGTTCATTTGTCTGTGTGCCCACATCCCCAAGTGAATGAAATATATACCAGAATGATATAATCCTCTTCTCATTTACGAATATTATAATATGAGCACGAGGATGATTAGATTCAACTTCTGATTTGAGCTTTAGTTAGGTTGTTCTATATAGTTTACGTGATTACATATTGTTTTAGGATGGCCGAAGCAAAAATTGGCGAGTCCAAGCAGTGGCGACAGTGCCCAATGGATTTGAGAGCCGGAGGCCACTACCTGCTCAGTGGCGAGGTTTGAGAGACGATGAACTATCAAAAGCATCCGGTATTCCAGGTGGCATTTTTGTCCATATGAGTGGGTTTATTGGTGGAAATAAAACATACGAGGGAGCATTGGCAATGGCAAAAGCAGCATTGAACCTATGATTCGGACTATTGGAAGTAAACACTTATTGATATAATTATCATCCCTATGTTGCACTAATTTATACTGTTTCTCACAGGATTTATTGCTGTTTTAGATCACAGTACCATATTGCTGGAACTTACTGATTTAAATTTTAGAAGTGACTGTTTACTTGAAACTGTTTCTATAATTGGCACAGTCATGCCAATGTCTTTTCGGCTTATGGCATGTTTGGCTAAGCTTATAAAAGTTTATAAGTAATTACTTTTTTTTTTTTTAATTCAAAATTTGATTTTGCTTTCACTGTTGTCGTTTTTGGATAAAACGGTTCAAAATCTACCACTTTTTGTTGATGAATAATTTTAGTAGAAAAAAGTAAGTACTCACGTGCGTGAAATCCCAATCCCATCTCCAAGTTCTACAAATACGCTCTTCCTTCTACAGTTCATTTTGTGTTCTCAGTAATGGCTTCCATATCATGCGCCTTATCTCCTCCTACATCACTGTACCCTTTCCGAAAAATCGTTTATGTCAATAATCTTCCAAAAACCCCACCATTGCATCACGTTTCAATTCCTTTTTCTAAATCCCTAACCCTAATCAAGGCCATAGACCCATATGTTAAATCCTTAAATCACAGACCTCCGCGTTCAGCTACCAGCGCCGCCGCCGCCGCCGTGGTTTCCTCCGACCGACAGCTAACACTGAAAGCCCGCCTCAAGAATGGGGAGATCCTATACGGGATCTTCCTCCTCAGCTTCTCCCCGACTCTAGCCGAGATTGCTGGCCTGGCGGGCTATGATTTTGCTGTGGTTGATATGGAACACGGCCACGGAGGGANCCTTCGTGCCCTCGCCGCCACCAATACAGCTGCCATTCTCCGCCTGCCGGAGTCCTCCGCCACCTGGGCGAAGAAAGCCCTCGATCTGGGCCCGCAAGGAATTATGTTCCCCATGATTGACAGCCCAAAATCAGCCCGAAAGGCTGTCTCCTACTGCCGCTTCCCGCCCAGTGGCGTTCGAGGCTCAGCCCACACCATAGTTCGAGCATCAGATTACGGCATCAACGAAGGATATCTAAGCAATTACGAAGAAGCCCTCCTAATCATGTGCCAGGTTGAATCCGAAGAGGGCGTGAAGAAAATCGAAGAAATCTCAGTCATCGATGGGGTTGACTGCATTCAGATGGGCCCATTAGATTTGAGCGCAAGTATGGGATACTTGTGGGATCCAGGGAACAAGAAGGTGAAGGAAGTGATGCGATCAGCTGAGAAAGCAGTACTGGGCACCAAAGGTGGGGCCTATTTGTCGGGTTTCGCAATGCCGTACGATAGCCCGGAGGACATGAGGCTGAGAGGATATCACATGGTGGCGGGCGCCGTGGATGTAGGGTTGTTTAGGAATGCTGCGGTGGAGAATGTGAACAAGTTTAAAATGAGTTTGGTTGAAGGGTCTAATAAGGAGAGGGAAGAGAGTAAAGATGCTGAGGAGAAGTACTGGAGTGAATGATCAATTTGCAATTGCAGGTTTAATTTTCAGGGAATAAATTTTTTTCTTCGATTTGGAAGTCTGTTCTTGATGAAAATTACTAAACTCAATTGAAAACTTCAAACATTTTACTAATTTGACGTGGCTTCTGAGGAGTGATATATGAGAGTCAAGTTCACAATAGATTGACAAAATTTGGTTTACAAAATATGTGGTGACAAGATTTAGATCAATTATTTCAAAAACTGTTTTTGAAATCAATGCTTGTGAGGTGGATCACTTAAATCCACTTGACACTTGAGTATTTGTCTTGAGCACTTTGAAAGAATTGTGTTATTTGATGTGTATTATGGACCATAAATTAAATTCAATGATTGGATTTAATCTTTTTGGTCAAATTACCATACTAGTCAAGTCTCTTTCATGGTAAATATTTGAATTTGAATTCAAATAGTTCTTTTGCTCTATAATTACAAGACTATTTTACTTGTTCTACTTGTACTTGTCATAACAAAAGAAAGAGAGCATAGAGATAATCAAGTGAGAGAAGTTCATATTTTGAGTGAAATTATTGGTGGCTTCCGATAGCTTTATTTCTCGATATATTCATTGTCATTCTCGTGGACGATGATACAGTATTTGGTGTGGCAAGAATTTGTGCTCAACGTCATATGATACTCCATTAGTGGTGTTGAAGAAGTTTTGAGGCTATTGGTTTGGTTTTATATTCTGAGAGTTTATATTTTTCGCATTGTAATTGTAATAATTTTGTTCACTACATTTTAAACTCTAAAAATGGTATCAGAGCTTAGGCTAGTGGTAGAAAGTGTTACAAAAACTTGAGAATCAGAATGGAAGTTGAAAGAGTTTGATTTTGTTCGAAAAAGGTTCGACTGAAACTACAAACTCATTTTCTGGAAAAATCAAGCACATGGTGGACGAATGGCAACCACCATTAGACTCTAGACGATGAGTAGAAGTTTTCCGATGCTGCGTGTGAAACACATGCTCCGACGGTGAAGTGGCGTGTGAGCACCACACGCAAACAAAGATGAGGCGCATGAGTGAGAATCATCAAGAGGTGAAAAAAGACAGTTTGTTCCTTGAGATATTTCTAACCTTCTGGTGGTGTTGGATTTCAGTTTGGTGCACTTAGGAAGCATATATAACCTTGAGCAAAAAGGTGGAGAGGAGAAAGCTTTTCCGTTGGCGGCTTGGTGGTGTTTCCTCGTGTTGCAACAATTATTGGATAACTTAGGGTAGTTAGTGAAGGCTTTAGATCGATAAAGACTCGCATCTCTCCTTAAAATATGAACTAACATATAGGTTCGCTCGGTTAACACGTTTTAACACCCTCTTGAATTTATAATTGAGATATTATTATTTGCTACCATATTGTGATTTGACTCTTGTGATATTGTCTTTGTGTTACTTGTTATGATATCATCGTTTTTGCCATCTTGAAAGTAATTTATACATAAATTGATTTTAGTTTGCATTTATGTGTGGGTAAATTGGTTAAATAAAACTTTTTTCGAAAAACATTATTTTGCTACCATGGCCTATCGAGTTGAATTGCGCAATTCAATGGTAAAGGAGATAATTTCGTTTGGAAGCAACAAATGAAAGCTATTTTAATCCAACAAAAAGCTTCTAAAGCTCTTGACGATCCAAAAAAAATATTCCGATGCATTAAAAACTAAACCAGATGAAATTATTGAGATGAATGAAACTGCACATATTTTGATTATATTGCATTTATTTGATTATGTGTTAAGACAAGTTGAACAACATAAGACTGTCAAAGAGTTGTAGGAAGCACTTGACAAGTTATTTTTGAAAAAATCACTTCCAAGCAAAATACATTTGCTTAAAAAACTTTTCAATTTTAAGTTGGACTCGGGAAATAATCTTGAATCCAATTTTAGATGACTTTAACAAACTTGTCAAATGTTTAGCCTATAATGATAAGAAATTTGATGAT
>CAIGRF010417349.1:22820-38761 GCA_903798235.1 Fraxinus ornus | reverse complement strand
CAGCCACATATTCTCCAATAAAATAATATTTTCTATCACATCAATAATTTTTCTTTCTTTTACAACCACATATTCACTATCACATCAACCAAAAAAATGCATTCTTTTGAAAATAATGTGCACCAAACGGAGGCTTAGACTTCAGTTGAATTGAGCTGGATTAAAATCCAGCATGATTTTTGTCACTGTTTTTGTTAGGCTAACACTGAGTTTCTATCTTTTTTTAGCAATATGGAAATCGGTTCTGTTGGTCTAGAAGTTTCAACACTGAGGAATAGCAATCACCAAAACTAAAAAAAAAAATAAGAACTGAACAAGTGTAGCTTTCTAGTGTACATGATTATCAGAATAAAATATCAATGAGAACCTTGATCTTACTTCAGCTAAATTCAGAAGTGGTAATCAGACACATGCATAGGGGCCTATTCTAAGATGAATGTAAAGCCCTGGTTGCTAACACAAGAAAAGAAAATTATAGTCGTCATTCTTGTTCTTTTTGTGGATTACCGTTTGAGGCTAAACAATTGAATAGTTTGGATTGCATATCGTGATCATTCAAGTTCAAAAAAAGCAAAGGAGCTTGTGGAATTCATCAAATTGTAGAATTCTTGAAATTTGAAATTTGTTTTATTTTTCGTTGTGCATGAATAAGTAAATTCCTTACAGGTAAGAGGTGTAATTTTAAAAGTAGTATTTATTGATATATTTAACATATTACTAGTATATTAGATATATATTTACAAATTGTAGAATTCTTAAAATCTTATTTTTTAATAGGTTAGATACAAGTTTTCCTCTTATACGAACGTAATCCCTATAACGTAAATTCATTTTTATGCCCGCCCAACTAGAGGTGAGTATGGGTCTGTTTTGAACTCAATCTGAAGTCAAACCAACCAAGTCAGCTCAATTTGCTTAAATTGATTTGAGCTTTATATAAGCCATATATATTTAAGCTAAGTCAAAACAAACTTCTGATTTTGTTGGGAAAGGGGAAAAAAATTCTTGAGGTACTATCTCATAATTTTATGATCACTACTAACTCCTATGTCCTAACACATGGTCTGTAAATTTCTAGACAAAATTGAAGGATTCTAGAATCCACAATTAATTCTACCATTTAACTATCTAGATTCCGGAAACACGTCTACGTTATAGATTTTAATAAAATCGTCATTTATTTCCACATATAAACGTGCAACTAGTTAAAATTCATTTATGTATCAAATATCATGATACTCAGACATCAACCTCTGGTATCATCTGAACTTCACCACAATTTGAATAAATGAAATTGTGGTCAATAATATGATTGAACAGATGTTGGGGATTTATCAAAAAGCATTAATAGTGGAATGTAAAATAAATTTAGGACGTGTTCGGTAGGGATTAAAATCGGATTAAAATTAAAAAATTAGTCGTNAAAATTAGTTGTATAAATAATAATTAATTGCATGTAACTTGTTTTATATATATATATATATAAAATCTTGAAGACCACGTTTAACAAAATAAAATATTTTAAAGCTAAATTTCACTTCAAACTTTGGTTTGTGCGGATTAGGTTTAAAGAAAGAATTAATTAATTATTTCAATGATTTGTTTGAACAAATTCACAAAATGAAATCGAGCAATTAAATTGTTTCTTATGAAATAACAAGCAAGAATACAAAATTTTGAATGTTGATGACACATAAAATACCTTTTTCATGCACACTATCTCATATTACATTAAAACCGATTGAGGCTTTCAGTGTCTCACAAGATAAACCCTAAAAATGCTGAGTTTCCGGAAATCTTTCATACTACACTATATCACATGAAAAACGAGTGCTCTCCTATTCCAACTTTCCACAGCCTCCGGTAGCACAGTCAAGAAAACTACGGATCTTGCCTCCCTCAGAACATTACATGCGCATCAAAAAATTTAGAAGAATACAGAAAATCAAATAGGGTTACAAAATATTATGAACTTATCCTTGCTTTTCATCATTAAATACTGAGATTCAGTACTTATATGATGAATGAATAATTATGCCAAAGGATTGAAGTTGCCCTGCAGGAGAAACAAAGTTGTTGGACACTCGAACATCCCCATTCTTTTCTAACTTTATGACAGGTGAAAAACCAAAGACAGCCACCTCCTCCTCCACCACCACCGGATTGGCCAAACAATGGTGGCCGGTGGCAGTGAAAGTGGCCATACGCCCCTACCTAGTGCCTTTAATCGATCTAATGGAAAAAGCTTAATATATACTGATACACAGGAATTGGGATTGTAGAATACGCTTATTTCTTCCATGTGTTTGAAAATAGGATATGCTAAGTTGCTCCACATTAGATGATTCCAACTTTTGTCCTTCTTGTTTTTTTTTTTTTCTTCTTTGTCGGCCTTTTTATTTTTTTAATTGTCCTACCATATAAATTTATATTTGGCCACCCTCTCACAAATAAAGATGAACAATAAGAGAAATAATAGTGGTCTCACCAATTATATGAATAATAACGATTAATACTTATGAATGTGTGATTGAAATAACTATTTAATTTTGACTGAATTTATAACTATTTCGAAATTTTTATGAAAATAGAAACAGTATTTTATTTTGATTTAATATTGGCTGAAGTATTGTCTAATCTCTTAATTTTTGGACAAGTGAATGCCACCGATAATAGATTTTCTCTTAACCTTTATTTGGTGGAGATTAAAAATCATATTTTTAGTAAATTATGATAAAAGTTGATAAAATATGTGATTGAAAAATTGTGGGTCCCATAAAATTTATCCTTGATCTTAACTTAAATTAAAATTTTGATTTTAATCTCCACCAAATATGGACTTAATTTAACCTAATTCTCTAACTCTGATTTTGACTCACAAGTTTTTTCATTGCTTGGGAATGTCTCTTTGGAAGCTTTTGAACCTGGTTTAAAATGTAAATTGTGTTTATATAATACTCTTGCTCTAAGTCGACACATGAATAGCACGTAATAATTTGCATTTGTGGAGAGAATCCATCAACGAGGACATCTCCAGCAGATAAATAAAAGTTTAAAATAACATTTTAAGAAATAAATGTTAATGTGTTTCAAAAAAAAAAAATGAATATGCTCAACATCTATGCAAGTTAAGACGGTTGTACCTCTAGATTTTAGAAACTTCTATTCTAAATAATTTTATTGATGAAATTCCTTAGTTAGATTTCTTTTCTTTTCTTTTTTAATGGGTAAAATGAATAATAAATAAATAAATTCTTGACTATTTTTTTAATTGGTGAATTGTCTAATTGAATGAGTGTTGTTATTTTTGCATGTCCCCCGAGCAAATGTAAAGTATGGAAGTATTTGATAAATACGTTTTATATGCTTACCTAGGTCTTAAAAAAATGTTTAATTTGGATTAAACGAGCAAATTTTTGTTCACTTTGTGTTGTTTGTGATTTGTGTAGTTTTAAATCCCCAATTTGAAAATTGATCGAGTCTCGCGAAACATAAAACTAATAGTCAACGTGTTCACACCAGTCGGAGCGTTGTTCTTTGAAATCCTCTAACTACGGGTGAGATCATCGCAAGTTTGGCCAGATTGACCAGTAGATATGGTTAGCCGGAATGGGAGAATTTAGGGTCCGTTCATGCTATCAATGCCTACAAATACCATTTCTTGGATAATTATAATTTCAAGGGGTCCTCTTGATTCTTCATTGAAATTCAAAATGCCAAAGAATACAAACACAAGAGATCAATAGCATAGCAGATTTTGGATAATATTTCAAGAATCAAGAAAGATGAAGGAAACAGGTAGAATTCTATGCATAATCACAAGTGTCAACTTCCAATAGTATTCGATTTAAATGGATGGAGTACGGCAACAATATAAATAAATATAGAAAAAAAGAATCGAACTCAATGTATTGATCGCTCCTCTCTTCTACTTCTTATCCAACTTGGACTGGACATTACTCGTAGCCTTATTATCCATGATCTCCCAACCCTCGAGGAGCGCCATTGCAGCGCCAAAAAAGAGAGCCGAGTGTGAAGCCGGGCCAAGGCCTGGCGCATCTTGAGGAGTCCGGATGCAGTGGCAATAGAGAGGATGTTATTCCAGGGATCGTCCTTTTGCCTTACATATATCATCGAACTTTCGAAGACAGAACAAAGACCACCCCAAATGGCACAATTGCTGGCAAAACGAGGGGCATTCATGCGTAAAGCTTGTGAGCCCCGAATGAGCCACTCACCTTTAGGAGAGTTGTACATGCCTTTCAACATGTAAAAAGCCGACCCGCTCGACATTCCAAAGCAAAATAAAAAACCTATGTCATCGGATAGGCTATCGAGCCATGGTTCACTATGGACCATT
This sequence comes from Fraxinus ornus, assembly GCA_903798235.1. Lineage (NCBI taxonomy): Eukaryota > Viridiplantae > Streptophyta > Magnoliopsida > Lamiales > Oleaceae > Fraxinus > Fraxinus ornus. The sequence continues at coordinate 34,401 of CAIGRF010417349.1, read as the reverse complement.
CTTGATTCTGCATTCAATTAACTATGATCAATTTGCATATAAATAAAAATTATGCAACATTGCTAGAGAGGTTGATATAATTTTTAACATAATGCGATGCAGTAACTTTTTCATTCAATCATATTTTTCCAACTCATTATATTAAGACAGCTGTCAACATCTCTATAGTAGAGTGGTTTTACCCTATAAATAACTAGCAAAACTAACTCAAATTAAAACCTACAGAAAATAACACTAAATTGGTTAATTGCAAAATTTTACAATAAATGTAAACAAAATTAATCGAAAAGAAAGTAAAAACCATAATTATAACTAATCGATCGGAAAAGCAAAAAGCAGCACGAAATCATAAACACCTGAATTAATTCGATTTAAAGATTGATAAGAGGCGGCTTGGGTTGGTGAAATGGATTATGAGTCTCCACCTTCAACTAGGATTTTTAGATGTAATAAAATATATATGTAGCCAAACTAAATTATATTCGCCCAACTAAACACAAGCCGAAGACAAATAATTGGATTTGGGCTTATAAATGTTTTCATAGATGAGATTTGGGCCAGTTTTTACCTAATTATTCACGGGTTTTCTATCTGGGGTGCCTCTTGCTTAAAAAAAAAAAAAAAAAAATCAGCCTTTCACCCCACCTAATGTAATTTGGATTAAACTAGATGTACTACATATATGTACTACATGGGTGACTACATGCCAAGTGGAGGCCCCCTATTGGAGGGGCGGCTGGGCCCCACAGCCGCCCCTCCAACAGGGGCCTCCACTTGGCATGTAGTCATCTATGTAGTAAGTCATGTAGTCAATGTAGCATGGTCCAAAAAATTATGTGTTTTGCCAGGGAGACAGGGCCACATGGGTGCACATGGCGCACTGTTCGTCCGGGCCCTCATGATTTATTAAACCAAAGGAGTCTTTTTAATTTTTTTTATATATAATCTTAAATGTTATATCTTCAATAATATTAGTTTTATAAGTTCTAACACTGATCAAGTGCTCATAATTTGTTGAGTTTGACTTAAATTTGTGAAATAAAAAATTATGGGTTTTGCTAGGGAAACAGGGGCCATGTGATTGCACATGGCGCCCCTTGTTCGTACGGGCTCATGTGACCCGGACAAATAACAAAATCCAAAAATCATGTTGTAAAAGGGAAATTCATTCTTATTTGACACTGGAAAGGAAATATTGTAAAATCTTTATTGAAAGTTTAAATTTATCGAATATTTAGATCCAATGAGTGGAATTACACAATTAGAAGCAACAAGTCACTTTTTAATTATTTCTAGATGATTATGTCAAACAATCTAATTAATCCCATTTTTGAATTCCGCAATATATCAAAAACAATAAATAAATAAGAACACCAAAGTTGATCACGGAGAAAACCTTTCGCAAAGGATCAAAAACTCCGAGTACTTTTCCAGTCAACAATCTACTATAAACGATGAGACTTACAGTATGGTCCAGACCCGATTAACCATTAGTCCCTCTAACCTGTTTCTTGTAATCACTTTGGCCCTCGTGGACTGCATGCTCCTTACATTAGCTTCCAACCTTTGGTATCGTTTATCTCTTGTGGACCTCTAAGAACGAATCTTGTTCTTCAGCGTCGGAACTCCAAGCGTTTCATCCCAAAACTCCAACAACTCTGAAAGCTAATTGGCGAATGTAGGTTTGGTATTTGATTAATTATCTTTCTGTGTTTTGATCTTCTAGGCTAATGCAAGAGATGATGAAATATGTTTTTAGCTTTCGAAGAACAAACTCTTAACTTACAACAAGACTGTACTAATTGGGTGAGTTTTATAATGAACAAATAATATTGTGGTTGAATCAATGAATCAATGAAAGGATATTTGGATCTTCAAAGAATGATATCTATAACTAAAATATTGTTTAACCACACTTTTGGATGTTACATATGGTGTATATTTATAATGAGTAGTGTTTGGGATGAAAATGAATTCAAAATTAACTTGAAAATTGAATATTATTGTTCCTCGGATAACCATGCCACTTGAGCTCAAGGTGAGCGGCAGTAAGCAGTCGTCAGTATTTTAGCCATAATATTCTCTTTCGATATCGGATTGATGTGATTCAAAGTGCGTTGAAAATATAAATCAAAGGGCTACAATTAGTCCATAAATATCCTTGTCCAAATTCCAATATTATATACATGAAAAATGCATTTCAACTTGTGGTTGAGAATTTGGAGTATGATTTGTGCAACACTTTTACACTTCTTTGACTTCTAATTGCATTCAATGATTATATGTGATCTTCTTGGATATCTTGAACTTTTTCAAGACCTATATTATTAATCCCAAATCTTTTTACTTTAATTAGGACTCAATAATCTTATTTTGACTTTGATTATAACTCGATAACCACTTAATACAATTCATCTAAGACATGATCTTGACTAAGGAAATTGGTAATTACAAATTTGAAAATTGTTAATTTTGTTAATTAAAAAAATTGGATTTAATAATCTCCCCCTTTGAAATTTCTTCACAAAATCACTTATTTCAAAATCAAAGTTAAATAAAAAACCTACCCAAAGACTTAATGTCCAAAATTTACTTCAACCATTTCATCAATATATTTCTTAAAACACATGGAAATAACAATACCACGTGAAAAATAAGAGAAAATTGAAAATTAAAAAATATATAACTAAATTATATGAAACAACATAAGTAAAACACGTGTAACACCATAACATGTAATACTACGTGAATTATTAACTTAGAAATAAAGTGTAGAATGTCAATATCAATATTGACAAAATACAATATCAATATTAAAATTCCAACAAAAATTAACCATGACTCCCCCTAAGTCAAATATCAATAAAAAATTCAAAAATTTCAAATTTCTCCCCTTAATTCATATATTTATATCCCTGAAATAAATACTAATCTCTTCTCCTTTTTGTCACGAATAACAAAGGAAAAACAAGAAATAATCATGAAGAACACATATAGTAATGAGTAAAAAAAACTGTGCACATGTACAGTTATGCAAAACATGTGGTGGGAGAATAAAAAATTTCCTTTTTGAGACAACTGTTTTTATTTTTTATAGATTTTTAAATGTATCATTATGAGCAGTTATTTGCTTAATTATACATTTATAATTCCTAAATAGTAAACTTTTATCACATGACTTATTTTAAACATATATGGAGTAAATTGTATAAACTATACGTGTGTAAAAAGTGCCATTAAACTCATGTAAGAAAGTCTCAAAACATTAAATTAAAAAGAAATGATATGCAAAGAATCACTGGTGAATTAATATATTCGTCAAATCATGAAAGTCAAACCTAATGCTATTAGGACCTTTTAAATTAAAAGATCATATTTGATTTTGTATATATGTTTCTTCTTCCCTTTATTTGTGAGCGCGCACACGCACACACGTGCGCGCGCACACACACACATATATTATGTAAATACTTCTCTTTATTAAACTTTCTATACGACCTATGCAACAAGTTTTAGGGCGATGACTTCTAACTCAGATCACCATAGGGCAACATGTTTTATGATACCCTAACAGACTTAATTGTTCGAGTCATACATGCTACAAAGAAAAGTATAAGATATAACTCACATTTTTTATAGTTTTTCTTTTCAAACATAATAATATTTTTTCTAGGGGAATATACAAGAGTTTAGATCAACTATTTTAAAGGTCATTTCATATTTAAAGTCAACCCACTACACAAGTAACTGCCATCCAAAGTCTCATACACGTGATCAAAACCTACTCACAATAGCTTAATTTGTGCAGTACAGAATGTTTATAAAATAACATATACCAAGTACTCCAAACAAGTTTTAATGAAAGTTAATGAAGACTTTATTCATTAATTATATAAGTACTTGAACACAAACTAACATGTCAAAAAAAAATTCATTTTTCAACTTTTTAAAATTCTATTTTTCAAGATAATAAATAAAATGAAAAATAAACAAAGAAAAAGTTTAGAATGCATGCATAAATATGTAGATACAATGAATAATATAGAAGCATGCACCTAACTACCTACTCAATGAGGCATATAAATGCTCTTACTATGAAGAGCAACGCAAGTAACACAACAATGCAAATAATCAATTTGACATGTGAGTTTATTCTTTTTGATCCAAATCTTCTTAAAAGAGGATGAAATCTTCATCAATTGAATTATCAACTCAGTCAAGTGAGAAATCTTAGTCAATTGAATTATCAACTCAGTCAAGTGACTCACTTGATTAGTCAAGAATCTAACATGACTAGTTAGAACTTGTTTATTTTTCCTAATCAAGGGTTTATGACATTTAGGTCTAATATGACCATATTCACCATAGTTATGACATGAGGATATGGATTTAGGAGTAATCCTAAGTTTTAAGTTATGAACCTTACGTTGGAGAAGCCTATTTTGAACAGTTGATCTAGGCCTTTTGACGTAGCAAAAGATTATAGGAAAGACGTACAACCTTACAATGATGAGAAAAACTCGCGAGAAATTTTATTCAATTTCATAAACTACGACCTCAAAGGGTTTACAATGCTTTAACTAGCAAAACCCTAGCAAAATCTAGAAAAAAAATAAAAAAAATGATATTTTTCCATAAATGAAAAAATTCAAGATAATAACTTAAATTGAAACTCCTAATATTCAGAATCTTCCTCCAACAAACGGCATACGAATCCAAATTTTGTTGAATGAGATATTGCCAAAATAAAAATTACCATAAACGGTAAAAATGCTTAATCGAAGGCCTAAACGATGGAGTTTGCCCAAAATTCGACGTATGTCAGGGCCAGAAGCTCTGAGTTGTGATCATTGGCCCGTTTCCAATCAAATTAGATTAACAATTCACAAAAAAAGAACAAACCCGAAGTTATCATGAAATCATTATTTTGTATTTCGATCTCACTTCATCATAAACTTTAACTCCTTATGCACTTCATCACCTTTGGACTCATACGGTTTCAATCTTGTTCCTACTTAAGAGTTGGCGACATTTGGGTTTTATGTGTACAAATTTACCACAATGGTGACATGTCGTGATGAGTTTAGGACCAATTCTAGGTTTCAATTTTTGAGCCTTATGATTGATCGGGGGAGGTACAAAGTTATTTTTAGAAAAGGATACATGTCGTAATTTGTTTTATTAAAGCCTACACATCTTCTATCCCCAATTGGTTTGTTTAGACCAATGATATTATCAATTTTCTTATATCCGCTAGAAAAAAATTGGAGTTGGGTATTTGATTTTTCTAGATCACTCATAAGAGAACCAACCTGAACATTTAAGGACACTTTCTCAACGCTCAACTCATTCAAACTTCTAGTTGATTCATCAAGTTTGGCTACAAGGTTCTCCTTTTCTAATTCAAGATTATTAAAATTTTTAAAGGCAGAGCGATTTGCTTTTTCAACTTAACGCACTTTTCAAACAACTAATCATAAATCTCCCGAATATCCATGTCACACTTAGATCCCGAATCAGAAAGTGATTGACTCATCTAGACAAAATTATGGGTCATTGATTGATATTAAGCTCCGATACCACTTGAAAGTTTAAATTTACCGAATATTTAGACCCAATGTGTGGAATTATACAATTAAAAGCAACGAATCATTTTTTAATTTTTGTCTAGATGATTATGTTAAACAATCCAATTAATCCTACGCTTGAATTGCAGAGTATATCAAAAGCAGTAAATAAATAAGAACACCAAAGATGATTATTAAGAAAACCTTTCGTAAATGATCAAAAATTTCGGGCACTTTGCCAATCAACAATCCACTATAAACAGTGAGACATACAATATGATCCAGATTTGACTAGCCCTTAGTCCCCTCTAACCTTCTTTCCGTAGGCCTTCGTGGACCGAGTGCTCCTCACACCAGCTCCCGACCCTTTGTCTCATTTATCTCATGTGGACCTCTAAGAACAGCGTTGGAACTCCAAATGCCTCTTCCCAAAACTCCAACAACTCTCAAGGCTAATTGGCGAAGGATCAGTAAGAGATTTTGAAATATGTTTTTGGCTATCAAAGAACAAACTCTTGACTCACAACAGACTGCACTAATTGGATCTATGTATAGGTTGAATAATGAACAAATAATATTGTGGTTGAATCAAAGAATCTATGAAAGGATGTTTGGATCTTCAAAAAATAATCTATATAATAAAAATATTGTTCAACAACACTTTTGGACGTTACATAAGGTGCATATTTATAATGTGTAGTGTTTGGGATGAAAATGAATTCAAAATCAGTTTGAAAATTCAATATTATTGTACGTCGAATTACCATGCAACTCGAGCGCCAGTCGAGAGCTAATTGAGCAATCATCAGTATTTTCATCATAATTTTTTCTCCCGATATCTTATTGAGGTGATTCAAAGTGCGTTGGAAAGATAAATGAAAATGATACAATTATTCTATAATATAATTGTCCAAATTTCAATGTTTTCTACATGAAAATGCGTTGTAACTTGTGGCTAGGAATTTCGAGCATGATTTGTGCAACATTTTTACACTTCTTTGACTTTAAATTGCATTTCAATGATCACATGTGATTTTTTTGGACATCTTGGATTCCTTCAAGACTTATATTATCAATCCCAACTCTTTTGACTTTAATTATGACACAATAACTCTTATTTTGATTTTAATTACAACTCGATAAACTTCTAATAAAATTTAACTGGGACATGATTTTTACTAAGAAAATTGTCAATTAAAAATTTAAAAATTGTTCATTTTGCTAATTAGAAAATTGGACCTAACATTTATCATAAATGAATGCACTCGGGTTGCTATTATAGAAAGGAGTTTTCCATCATCTCAGTGACCAATTTTATAAATCTCTTACGTGAATTGGTTACAATACAATAAAGCGTGTGTGCTTCATAAATCGAGAGATCCAAATTTGTGTAGGGAGGAGTGAAAGAAGGAAAAATATTTTTCTCATGTGGTTATCGACCACAATTTGCCGAATCAAGTTTAATTTGTGTTTTTTTTTTCTTTCTCGATCGTTTTTCATTTTTCTTTTTGATGTACGTTTTTCTAACCTTAATATATCTTTTGGTACTGCAAAAGAAATTGAGTCAAGATAATAAAAATAAGAAAATGTAAAAAAGATATTTCTCGTCTAAACATCAATTCAAACTTGCCGTTTATCAGATTTCTGTTAATTTAACTTTTGTATCCTTTATCTATTTTTTATTGCATGAGAAGAGTCGAGGAAAAGGCTATAGGGACAAGGTTTAGTGAGTTAGAGATTGTAATATGATTTTGCTCCCCAGGGAATGAGTGATGGTAGATAGTCGACTGTGTTAGGACTTGTTAAAATCGAATTACTTTTAAGTAGAATTGGAATTGCATTTGTAATTATCCTAGATACAATGGGATCGGTCTTTGCCACTCGCAATAAGATTGACATGAATTTTATATACAATCATGCTATAGTACTAGATGTCTTGGCGCAATCCTTGATATAATACTACATGACATCCTATCATTAAACAATTTAAAATACAGTGAACCCTTTCATTCAATCATCTACTGTCACATACATATCTATCAACATTTTTATCATTTTCTTTCTAACAAAGTAGATTCATTCTATTAAATACTAAAATTGTAACATACAGAAATAATTATGATCCCACATGGATGTCATGTCAACCACCAAGATGCCACGTCAGCCACGAGAAAGAGTCTTATCGTATGTCCATGTGTTATAGAATGAAAATTGAGCAATGCTGCTCATCCAGGGCCAATTCCAGGCCCAAATCCAGGGGGCCGAGGTGGATGCACCTCGACCCTTGATTTAAATTCATGTGCGGCCCTTTTTTATCAAATCAGGGGCTGAAGTGATGACACCTCAGCCCCCTGAATTCTGGTCGGTCACCTACCCTGGCCGACTAGCATTAATGATGAAAATTTATGCCTTGATCATTGAGGCTTGTCTAAATCAAATGACACATCAATTATCTAGTCTTACCTAAACAAATGAATTTGTGAGACTTTAACACTTGGCCAGAAATATGATTAGAGGCATCTAACGATCTCGGACATGGATGAACCTCATCTTAATGTGAATTCTAACAAAACAAATATGATGTTAGTGCCCCATACCTTTATGTGCAAATAGAGTGATTGTGTACAAGTGTCGCAAAAGTACAAACGTTAATAAGTTTTGAGAATGAAAATTTAATCATGAATTCAAATAACATGATGAAAAAATGTCAAATAAGAAAAAATAACTAAAATGGACTTATCAAACTCCTATAAATAAGCTAATGCACAACTAAAATATGAATTTCTGGATAACAACTGATATTTAAAAAACAAAAATCTTTCTCACCCTCTTGAAGACCAAAAACTTGAAATCTAAAAATACAAACATTTCAAGAGGGAAAATCCCTTGAGAAATTGAGATAGAAAATACAAGTTGGCTCTGAAAGATACAATTAGTTGACCTCAAAAAACAAAAATTATTTTTTAATGCCAGATGTAGATTTTTTCTAATAGAATTTTGGTAGGTTTTTTTCTCCTTTTGAAATTCTCGAGTATGTTATGTGTAAGCTTTCGGTGTGAAGGAAGAAAAAGGAAGATTCTGATCGAGTTTCGGTCAGAAATCGGTCGGAAAAGGCCTCTTCAATTGGAGATTGTTATGATTTTTTATTGTATCGATCCTGATTTTTGCCTTGATCTAAGATGGAATTTTAGAATAAAAAGATCTCTAAGATTTTTTATCCCCACACGCTAGAGTGTTTATGTCAGCTGAAGCATTTATACAACATCTTCATGATTTGCATATTGAGATCAATAAACAACTTGAAGATAGTAACACATCATATAAACTTCGTTTAGAGCTGATTTACATAAAAAAACATGTTGATTTTAATATTGGGGATTATGTCATGATTCATTCGACCAGAGCGGCGTCTACAGGGACCCGCCTCTAAATTGCAAGCTCGTAGCGCTAGTCCTTTTAAAATCTTAAAGCAAGTTGGCCCAAATGCATATATTCTTGATCTTTGCCACATCTTGGCTACCACCATACCTTCAATGTTGAGAACTTAGTTGCTTATAGAGGCTATTTCAATCCCTCTGATGATCATCTCCTACCTCCATCTGTAGACCTTGACCTTGAATCTCTTGCTACTTCTAACCCAATGCCATATTTTCCAGCACACAAAGATAAAATTGATGCTATGTTGGATGAACAGATTGTGTTGATTAAAGATGTGGATGTTCAGCGCTTCCTCGTTCATTGGGTTGATCAGCCTGAGTCTGATTGCACATGGATTACTAGAGAGACACTACAGCAGCTTGACCCAGACTTATTGGAGTTATATCGGAGTCAATAAGATCTTCCTTTGCCTAGTTCTCCTTCCACACATTCTTATGACATTAGTGGGGACAACAGATTCAGACCACCACTTACACACTTTTATGGACGTCGGAAGAAGCTTGTTCAACCCCTTAGTTTATGGTTGGGCGATTGATTGTAGCCTTTCTGCCTTATCCACTCGACAGCATCAAGTTCTCTTCCACCCCGGGAGAGTTGATGCAGACATCATCGAGAGAACGAGACTTATTTTTATTGTTATTAGACTTAATATTTATATTTTCTATTGTTGGGCTTGTTGTAGGTGGTTAACCCAAGCCCTTCAAGTTAGGTTTATATATATACTATTTATATAGTTTTTTCATTATAATTGCGACAGTTAATGATTGAGTAAAAGTGCAATTGACGGCTGCCTCGTTTTCTTCTCCCTCATGTTTCTTCTCACGGTTTCTTTCCTCTACTTCTTTCTCTTCTATTGTTTGCTTTGATTCTTTAGTTTGATAATTCTTCCCTATCCTACATCGCCAAGAAGGACATGTCTCGATGACTTACGAGGAGTATAGAGGGCCTTGAATATTCTTAAGGGTATGTCACCATCATTCTCCGCTATCTTCCAGATGATGAAGGTGCCAAGGATATTGGCCCATCTATTCTAGTGTAGCTAGGTCAAATCGTTCCCAAAAATGTTGGAAACCTCATGGACAAAAGGTAAAGAGAGAATCTGAGCTCTAGTAGTTGGGATGAGTTGAAGGCCATACAATAAGGAGGCGGGAGATCGATTTTGTGAGTAAGTGCATGAACAATAAGTTCGATTGAATTTGAGATACAAAATGTGCTACATCATGAGACTGAATCCTCTTTAGACATGATAGATGTAAACTCCAACACAGTCCACCGTGGCTCGAAATCATCCTAGTCTCTTCCACCTCAACATTCTTGATACTGCTTATTTCATCCTTAACATTATTGTTGAGTGGCCTTAGAACTCCAATACTATCTATTCTATATCCTAGCCACAACACCTACAATGAGGTGTCTTCTAATACTGTCCCATACTCACACTTCCTCGCTATTACTTTCTATTTTACAAAAAAATTCTCTATAGAGAGAGTGAGTGAGAGTTTCAAAGAAGAAGTGAATACAATCGAAGAGGAACACGAAGGAAAGGTTGAGAGTTCATACCTACGTTCTCTTAATGGAAATTCTTGCTCCAAAGCACTTGATGGAAGTAAATACTCAAAATATTTTGTTTACAAGGTAGAAAAAATGAGGATGATAGAAGCCTTAGCCTTTTATAGGCATCATATCTAGAATACTAATTGTTTGATCAAATGTCATAAAATCTCAACCGTTAAGTAGACATTCAATCTAGATCTTAGAGTGCCAAAATACATCATCATCCATCTTAAAATGGATAACCAAATACTTCACGCACCTCACACACATGTGATATACCTGCAATATGTTGTTCAATGCACCATTTGACGACTACCATAATTAAAAGAATATGTGAAATGACACATTAATGCTCCAAATGTTATTATGGCTACCACACGCAAGCTGTCACACCAATTTAAATTTGGGTGATCAACTTATGATACTTGTCATGACAATTCTTTGGACAAGAGGGCTAGTATTTCGATCAAATGTGCCACGATCTCGATCACTATATTTCGAAATGGGACACTTCATAATAATGAAATAGTTTGATATTAAGCGCCAGACTTCGTATCACAACAATTCCTCCACTTTGGATGTATTAAAATACTTAATAAGCTAAATCTTGATACTTCAGATTTCCTCTAGTGTATTTATCTCAAAACACATAGGAAGACAAATCTTCAAGTTTTAGATTCCCTCCAGTGTAATACCTTGATATACATAAGAAGTCAAATCTTCGAACATAGGAGTAGCTATAGCATAAATGCTAAGGAATACATAAAAAGCTAATCCTTTAAACTTCATATTTCACTTGGACATTATGCCTCTGGATCAACTTTTGGTATTATACAAGCCCCAAACCACAATAATAATGCAGAAAATGGAAAGAACAAAAAGGATTTTTCGCCCTAAGATGTTCACCCTAAGGGCTAACCACCACGTTGAGCATACACCGAAGTGATTTCGCTCCAATCCACTAGAAACCAACATTATTATCAAGATCAAGTTACAGTACAATAGATCCACAAAGGATTTGC